>JAOWAN010072077.1:0-11243 GCA_028566635.1 Lobelia cardinalis
TTTTTTTTTAACTTGGGCCGAAAATTGGTAATGCTAATGCCCTACCGTACCCTACCGAAATTTCGGTATTACCGATTTCGGTAATACCGAAATTTTGGCAGAGCAATGGTAATGAAATTTGCATTACCAATTTTTCGGTAATGGTAACGATAATGGAGTTTTGGTACGGTTGCCTTACCGAAACCACCCCTAGTCTTCACCATTCCCATCAACAATCGCACCAGTAGTCCCGCTACCATTCCCACACCACCAGTTACTTTCTTCTTCATGCCTCCCAAGGTTCCCAATTTTTCTCCAAACCATCGATACAGTAATGAATGACTTATAGTTGATAAGATGAACGAGCTAGAACTTGCGAACACTAATTGCCTCTAGTTTAATCCAACCAATCCTTCAACCTTTGCAATCACAAGCCACGAAATTTTGAATCGCCTTAGTGTTCTTGGATTGGAGGTCTAATGATTTGGATAAGAAACCCTATAATGTTATTTTTGTGGTACTGAGCCTGCTGTCTTTTAGCCAAGGGTATTTTGATCTTTTTACTATCCATGTTATGAGATAACGACGACACTCGTAACGTGAAGACTATAAGTAGGTTATGGCTCAAAAAAAAAAAATGGGAGACTTTCCTAAATCGCGAATAGTACATAGGATTTTTCCTACTTAACCCTTTTTTTTTTTCCTTCTTTTTCTTGAAGGATTTTAAACATTGATCCAAAATTATCCTAAGTGCTCAATCTCAAGTACCTTCTCAAACTTTCATAACCACCATGGATTTCACTTTTGTACTTCCCCGAGTTAAATCATTTTTATTACTAGAAACAAGAATGTAATTAAATTTATCTACTCATGAACATTGACATATTTCTCATGAAAGAACAAATTTGGTTTTTCAAGGGCCACAGATTAGAAGTTTGTTCACGTTGAATCAGCACAATTTGGAAGTTCAGGGGGTTACCTGTTGCACCCCCTTCGACTTCCCTGTACCAGCCAGCCACAAACAACTGTTTTCACATTTCACACAGACACACACACACACACACACACACAAACAAGAAGAGAAGAGCCAATGGGGGTCATGGGACTATGGGACTCAGTGATAGTAGTCTCTACTACTCCAATTGCTTTGTATATATCAAACAAGTAAGCAAGATTTATTTTATCTTATTATTTTTCCATTTCCTCTTAATTTAAAGCGTCTGTGTTCACGGGCGTTCAGCATTTGTGTACTAGTGAAATTGGGTATTTACTGGAATTCATAAATTGATTTCATTTTGCGATCTTGGGTGATCGATGCATCTCCTTCATGTTATGGGAAAAACATCTGCTTTTTGATGATCTGTTTCCTGATTTTGTTGTCTTCGTTCTCATGGAATTGGAAAAATGCCAGTCAACTGGATGATTATATGTTAGGCATGATAATTGATAGAGTACTTTAAGGTCTTACCAAGCCAAATGAATCAAGCTCGAATGTGTGGTTAATCTTGTTATGTTATAGGGCATTCTTTTGCTACAAGAGAGTTGTTAACTTTCTATCTCCGAGGTCCCGACAAGAAGTATCGTTTTGCTTACTCTTTCCGGACAGGCTTTCTGAAAAGGAGTTGAAGTTGAATTGGGTATGTTGTATGGATAGATATGAAGGACAGTGGGCTATGTAATTTTACCGGGTGTTGGATGGTGGAAAAATATTCATGTAGCCGACCCCAAGTGGTTGGGGCTAAGGCTGAGTTGAACTGGGTATGTAGTACGGATCCTTGACTTGACACATTTGCATTACTCGAATCAAGTTCAAACAATGCACAACTCAGCTGGACTAGTGAGTAAGTGAGTGAGTGTAAAAATTGAAAATTTGGAACCTCTGCATATTTTCATTATTCCTTACAAATGAAAACCATAATGAACTAGAAAAGGGACTAAGTACGGACAAACCCAACTTGACTTAGCTCAAGAAACTGTACTCGAGTTTGAGCAGACGTGCGATAGTGGAACATTTTTCTGGCTTCAGGTTTGTTGAGGATTTTAATACTCAATGCTGCTTGACTACTACAATAAACTCTAATTGTTGTTATTAGTTGTTAGTAGATTTATTTGAATTCAACAAAAGTTTGGGAGACTCGGTTCATTATTTAGCTCCAGGCTTCCATAAGGAGAGAGCAAAGAGAACTCGACCCTTCCACCCCAGCAACATCCAGTTGCTATCTTCATCGACAACAAAGTCTTTATGATAGTTCAACTTTACCTTTTCTGTCACTTCCTGCACAATGTCCTGGTACAAAGTTAGCTGCCTAAACCCGACTTTGATATTCCTCTCTTGCCATTTCTTGTATGTCTCCGGCCTTTCAATCCTACATGTACCCTCACATGCTATTACATTCATGACATCCCTCCCAAACACTTCTTGTTCAAAGAGAAACCTGTCCTTATCTTCCCTAGGTGTCGTCACCTCAAACATGTCGAAGAGCGCGGAAAAGTGGAAAAGTGCCTCTCTAAACCTTGTGTGAAAGAATGGTGCACTGTATTTTCCATTTAAAACTCCCAGCACAAATACATCGGGATTTATCTTCTTGATCAGATTCAATACCGCGTCCCTTGGCCTGCTCTCTACTACTGTCTCGTCTGGTACACTCCTTAGCCTGTACATACTATTAACAACAAGCATTTCATCTCTATCAATCTTTAGATCCTCGATTTGGATGTTTTCCCATTTTTTAGCTATGGCGATGTACTCAAAAGGGAGATTAAACCTTTTGCTATAATTTGCCAAAAGACGTCCCGTCTCCTCAAGACGCTCAGCAGGGCGGAAACCTGGTTGGGGAAGATCGATTCCAGTAATCCGAAGCTTTGTAGGTACACCTGGGAGCAAAGAGAGACATTGAATCATGCATGGCCACTGGATGCCATGTAGAATTCCAAAATCAATAATATGAATCGCCTTTCTTCCTTCTATTAGTTTCCAAATTGATTTGTTGGCGAAGAGGGTTGTCATCTTGAGGAAGGGACATGCTTTACTGTATGCCTCGTAAGATTTCAAAATGTGAGCTGTAGTTATCTTGGCGGAACTAAATGCTTCTCTGTGTAGTGATGTACCTGTACCTGCCAAACGTGCCTCGATGGCGTTAGAAAAAAAATGTGCTAAACGTTCGATGGAGTCACCATAAGGGGAAGAGTGTTTCCTAATTTCCTTGAGCAGTTCATTGGCTTCACTAATTTGGTTGTTTGTCAGAGCTTGTGAGCAATGAAGGAGGAGACTCCTTAAATCCACCACCTCCATTTTCTTGGCAGCCTTCTTTTTACCTCGTGGCCTCCCACCACTCGAAGCTCTTTGCAGCAACTTATTCTTTGCTTGTAGCAAAGCTCTTGAGGTCTCTGAAGTATCTTGCAGATGAGGATTCATTTCTGGACAAAGAAACAGTTTGTCAAACATCTCTAGCTGCTCTGGGACATCAGAATAACTGATTACCAATTGTTTGTTACATGAGGATTCTTGTACAATGCTACATGCCTCTTGATAGAGGTTTCTCTTTTCGCTGTTTGGGGAATGGTTGCTTCTATTCTTCTCCTGCACCAATCTGGAAGTCTCTTCCTTCGGCACCGCTTTGTAAATCATGTCGTTATTGCTAGGGAGGAAATGTACCACCTTGTCTTCTTGATGACTGGACTGGGGAAAGAAGTCATAACACTTGATAGATGAACCTACTATATGAGATGGTTTGGATATTACTTGGGTCACTTTATCTTCATCTTGACTTGACTGCGGAAAAAAATCACGACACGTACTAGATGAACAAAATATCTTAGATGGATTGTGATCCACTTGGGTCACTATTTGTCCATCTTCACTGTTCTGCGGAAAGAAATTTTGATACTTACTAGATGATCCTAGGCTTTGAGATAGACTGTTATTCACTTCCCTACAATGAAAGTAGTTGGGACTGGGATTTGATTTCAAATTAGGCAGGATATTTGATTTAAACAAAGCAAGAGGGGAAATATGACTCTGATCAGACTCCATGAAGTAGGTTGGAGGGCCTAGTTGTTATTTCCATGTAAAGGCTACTCCAACGTGAGAAGTGATGTGAGACTGGATATTGCTGTGAATGGTATTTAGCATTTTATGTCATTCGGCTATGGGGCTGATTTTTGAGCTTCAAAGAGAAGAAGAGGATAAGTTTGCTAATTTTGAATACCACCTTTTTGTTTTATGAGCCAAGTACATGGTAAGAGTTTCTTGTGGCTGTTGGAGTTTGGCAAACATGCTACAAAGTACAATGCACAGGTCTCTTATTTGCGAAAAAACAAGTCACGAAGTGTACTCAAAAGGAGAGCTAGATTATCATCATGTATACCACATCCAAAATAGAATTTTTGTATCCTTCTTACATGTTAGGAGTACCTAATTTACACAATCATTATCTCAATTAAAAACCATACTTTTTGTTGTTTTTTTAGATTGTTTAATCATCTAGAAACTTTTTTGGATAATATATGTTATGTTCTAATTTTGCCATTTCATGTATAAATAAAATTTATCAAATCGCAAATATTTATTACTCGCTCCGTCCCAAAATAAGTGTCATTTTTTCTCATTGATAAGCCAACATAAGTCTTATCAGATTAGTTTTTACAAAATACGTATCTTGTTTTGGATTCTAATATTCTAATCATCAAAAGATAAGTAATTTATCAAAAAAAAAAATATATATATATATATTTATTACAACATTTTTTAAAATTAATATTTAGTCAATGATTAGTTATGTTGAACAAAATGAGTCAAAAAGTCACACTCAGCTTGGCACGGGGGAGTATATAATGATTTCTTATTACTATACAAGGGTAATCAAATTAAATAAAATTACATTTTATACCAGTAGTAGATTTGTCTTGTTTTGGTAACGGGAGAAGCAGTGACTACATACTATGATCATCATCACAACCATCCCCTGGGCCACACACATACTCATTGTGCTTTTAGCCATAGTTATGGAGTATATAGTCCTCACTTTTGGAATTGCTTGGATGATGCTGAAAACAGTTGCAGTACTTGTATGAGTAAGAATGTGATAAAGGGTTGATTGATTCCTCCTTTACCTCGTAAAGAATATATATGAAATGAGGGGAATCGGAGATGTTTTGGAGGAGTAGAAATGCCAGTTCAAAATATGAAAGACCCGATGGGGGCTATATTAGATTTTCTTTTGCCGTATTAATGAGTCATTCCCAAAGGATCTCGAAGGTTTCGTTAATTTTGTAGTTGATTTTTGGCTAAGGCTAAGAATGTGATGCAAGTAACTGATGGTAGCTTCTTTTGCATACGAGAGGGTATTATTGGGGCTTTTAGTCTGTATAATGTATTTACTGCTAAAGAAAATTAACAATTGTTGCCTAAATTCAAAACCGTGATAGCTCTCTAATATAATTGCTCAGAAATTGCGAAACAAGCAGAAACTTTTACAACGAATGGTACGTAAAATCAAAACGTTTTATTTCTAAGCAGGATTAACAAGCGCTCATTTATAGTTTGTTAACTACTCCTGGCAGGTTTCCATAAAGAGAGCCCATACAGAGTACGACCCTTCCACCCCTGTAAGAGCCAGTTACTGTCTTCATCCACAAGAAAGTCCTTGTGGTACTGCAACTTCACCTTAGCCCTCACTTCCTCAACAAAGTTCTGGTCCAAAGGTAACTGCTTGAACCCGGCCTTGACATTCCTTGATTGCCATTTCCTATATGACTCCGGTCTTTCAACTCTGCTCGTGCCCTCACATGCTATCACATTCATTGCATCCCTCCCAAACACTTCTTGCTCAAAAAGGAGCCTGTTCTTGTCTTCACGTGGCATCGTGGCCTCAAACATGTCAAAAAGTGAGGAGAAGTGGAAAAGTGCTTCTCTGAACCTTGTGAGAAAGAATGGCCCTCCATGTGTTCCATTTAGAACTCCGAGCACAAACAGATCAGGATTTATGTTTTTGATCATGTTTAGGACCTTATCCCTTGGTCCGCTCTCTACTACGGTCTCATCCGGAACACTCCTTAGCCTGTATATACTATTGACCACCAGCACTTCATCTTTGTCAACCTTTAGATCCTCAATCTGAATGTTTTCCCATTCCTTAGCTATGGCATTGTACTCAAAAGGGACATTAAACCTCTTGCAAAATTTCGCTAAGTGGCGCCCCGTAGCCTCGACATCTTCAGCTGGGCGAAGACCTGGTTTGGGAAGATCAATTCCAGTAATCTTAAGCTTTGGAGGACCACCAGGAAACAAAGAGAGGCCCTGAATAATGCAGGGCCACTGGAAACCGTATAGAATGCCAAAATCAATAATGTGAAGCCTGCCTCGCCCTAGGGCTAGCATTCCGATAGATTTGTTGGCAAAGATATTGGACATCCTTTGGAATGGGCAGGCTTCAAAGAACAACTCATAAGATTTCAAGATTTGAGCAGCAAATATCTTGCTGGTACTGAAAGATCTATAGAGTGATGTGCCAGTGCCCGCCAAACGTGCCTCGATGGCATTGATAAAATAATATGCCAACCGCTGGATGAAATCACCGTAAGGAGAAGAGTGTTGCCTGATTTCCCTGGTTAGTTCATCAGCTGCACTAATGTTGTTGTTTGTCACAGCTTGTGAACACTGAAGTAGGAGACTCCGCAAATCCACCACCTCTGTTTTGTTGTTCACCTTCTTTTTATTGTGTGCCCTCCCACCATTCGAAGCAGTTATCTGCAACTTGTACTTTGCTTCATGTGAAGAACTAGAGGCTTTGAGCTCATCTTCCCAATGAGGATTCATATCTGCACAAAGCAACATTTTATCGAACTTCTCGATTAACTGCTCGAGATCTTCTGAATAACTCGCAAATTTCTTGCTGCAACTTAAATAGTCTTGTTTGTTACTGCTTCTCTCTTGATAGAGAATTCTCTTTCCACTCAATTTATTCGAGGAATGGCTCCCTCCAATGTTCTTAGCCTGCACTGTCACTCCGAACATATCTTCCTTGCACATCTCACCATAATTCATGTAATTAGAATACAGGTTATTATAGGTTGTGGCAAAATCAGTCACGTTTTCTTGATCTTGACCAAGTAAACCTACAAAGTGAGATGGGCTGTAATTCACTGCTGGCAAGCATGGAATACTGTCAAAGTAGTTGAGAAAGGTAATAGAGGGCAAAGTTGGCTGGAAATTTGAGTTAAAAGGCGAAGCGTACGTAAAAATGGGTTCAAATTCAGGTTGATTAGGAGTCTGATAAGCCTCGTGGCTCAAAAGAGTAGAGCCACAAATATTTTCATGGCTTGTAGCATGTCTAACATTTTCGTGGTCATTATGATTGTATACTGATGCAGGGTGAGAAGTAGGAGGGCACTCGTTGAGGACATTGTACAGTGATTGCTCCTTGGCCTGGAGGGCCAAGCTGTTAGTGAGCATGGAAGGGTTCTTCTCCAAGTCATCTTCTTCCATAAGCATCTGGTTTATGTACTCGTAAACCCCTTTGAAGAAGTCTTGTCTTTGAGAGCCGTCACCTCCACCACGCAAACACGTAGGCAAAGCTGGAGATACATCATGCATGGGAGTGGTGGGAAACTGGGAATTATAACTTTGATCGTGGTTAGTCATTTTACAGTGTTTTGATTTTATGAGGCTGAAAATTGATTCAGTTCACAGCATATTTATAGAGCAATGATAAACTAGCTAAAATGATGTTCGTATATAGGTTTATGAGCCAAGCATAAAGTATGTGGATCTTGTGGGTGTCAGAGTTTAGCGAGCATGGTACAGAGTTCAACGAAAATTAAGCCACTTGTCGAGGTGGCAGATCTAATTAACCTGGTGGAAATGACCAATCGATAGAAAACCTCGATCAGACTTCTTTATCATGAACCAGCATGACTTCTTTGCATAACATCAGATTAAGAAACTTGCTAATTTGAGCAGAACAAGTCACGAGGTGCATCTCATGTCTTGAATGCAGACTTCAAGTTTAACATTATGCGAAAACTGAAGAGATATTTCTAGTTTGCGTTTTTGGATTAGGGTTCTGCCGTTCCTTTGCTGATAACTAGAACATGAACAGACTGGAGCCTTTTGAGCTTTCGGCGTTTTCTCATTTTTGAAGGCGTCAGTTCCAAGGCAAGTTTGCCGCTTGCCATGAAAACACTAGATCGAGTTTAACTGCAGTTTCTACGTTTGGTGCCTATCTTAGTAACTATGCAGGAAATGACCAGTGGACAGAAAACCTCGATCAGAAGCAACTTCATTATCATGATCCAGTGTACCTTCTTTGCATAACATCAAATTAAGAAGCTTGCTAATTTGAGCAGAACAAGAGCAGAACAAGTCACGAGGTGCATCTCAAGTCTTTTTTAATGCAGACTTCAAGTTGAACATTATGCGAAAACTGGAGATATTTCAAGTTTGCGTTTTCTGCCGTTCGTTTGCTGATAACTAGAACATGAACAGACTGGAGCCTTTTGAGCTTTCGGCGTTCTCTCATTTTTGACGGCGTCAATTCCAAGGCAAGTTTGCCGCTTGCCATGAAAACATTAGATTTGAGTTTAACTGCAGTTTCTACATTTGGTGCCTATTTTTAGTAACTATGCAGACTTCAAGTTTAGCATAATGCTGAAGAGATATTTCAAGTTTGCGTTTCAGGATTAGGGTTCTGCCGTTCTTTTGCTAATAACTAGAACATGAACAGACTGGAGCCTTTTGAGCTTTCGGCGTTTTCTCATTTTTTACGGCGTAAATTCCAAGGCAAGTTTGCCGCTTGCCATGAAAACATTAGATCGAGTTTAACAGCAGTTTCTACATTTGGTGCCTATTTTTCGTAACTTTGCAGATTTCAAGGTTAGCATAATGCTGAAGAGATATTTCAAGTTTGCGTTTCTGGATTAGGGTTCTGCCGTTCTTTTGCTAATAACTAGAACATGAACAGAATGGAGCCTTTTGAGCTTTCGGCGTTTTCTCATTTTTGACGGCGTCAATTCCAAGTCAAGTTTGCCGCTTGCCATGAAAACACTCGATCGAGTTTAACTGCAGTTTCTACATTTTGTGCCTATCTTTAGTAACTATGCAGACTTCAAGTTTAGCATAATGCTGAAGAGATATTTCTAGTTTGCGTTTTCAGATTAGGGTTCTCTTGCTGATAACTAAAACATGAACTGAGCGGAGGCTTTGAGCTTTCGGCATTTTCTCATTTTTGACGGTGTCAATTCCCAGGTAAGTTTGCACGTTTCCATGAAAACACTGGATCGAGTTCAACTGCAGTTTCTACGTTTGGTGCCTATCTTAAACCAAAACTTATACTACCACCGAAAATGCTACGGTGTGGACGTTTGCAGTTCAATGGTAAAAAGTTACAGTTAAATGATACAATGTTACGATGAAATAGTAAATAGTCGAAACATCGTTTTAATTCATTTATATGTTGATAGTTATAAAATGATGTTTCGACTATTTACCATTTCATTGTAACATTATATCATTCAACTGTAACTTTTTACCATTGAAATGTATGCGGACATTCGGGGCTCGATACTCCCACTTCCCCAGTAATTAAAAAACATCATACTTTCTTGAAACTAAACAGAGAAGCAATGGTTGATATTATGATTCTGTAGGATAAATGCTTCAGATAAACCAACAACGTTAAAGATTGATACTATTAAAGATCAATCAGATAGGATTGAGCTTCACAATCACCGCACTTGTGGTCCTCACAACCGATAAACATGAATACATTTGTTTGTTTGTTTTGGTTTTAAAAAACAAATGATTCTTAACGCGAGAATCGAGATTTTCTGTATCAATTGATGGATTATTTTTTGTGGCATAATTTTTAAGAATGATACGTATTTTAAAGTTTAGAGTTTAAATTATAAGGTAATTTTTTAAATAATTGAGATGAAATTTTAGAAAGATGTTACACAAAGTGATATATTATTTGAGACAGAAAATCAGAATTCAGGTACGTGAATGGTAGGTGACTGATCCGTGATATGATAGACGGTGGAGTTCGATGAAAATCAGGTGCACCAAAGATGTCGTTAGCAGTTTCCCATTGTGGTATCCATGTATGTGGGACATGCTGCTTTTTGGGACTTTTATGACCAGGCAAATTATACCGTGTGTTGGTGTTAGGTGTGCTCAAATGTACATAAATATATAAAATTATATACATAATGTGATATAAAATGTATATAAATTATATCATTATTATGTACATAATTATTATGTACATTTTATATCATATTATGTACATAATTTATTGTATTTATGTGCATTTGGGCACACCTAGACACATAGTGTGCCTAGACACACGATATACAGATTGCACTTCCCAAGTCCAATCCTTTGACTTCTTGCACTCTTTGTTATACTCTCTTTGTTCCATAATAATAATCATTTTAGAAGTTAAAATTTATATCAAAATAGTAGTTTTTTTAAGATTTTTAGAAAATTTTTACATATATTTTTTTAAATTATTTCTTAATATATGTGTATAAGTCTAAAAGGTCCACTATTATGGAACGGAGAAAGTAGTTAAAAGTAGAGATCTTTTAACTGGCCCCAAGTTGGCGCGAGCGAGCTAATTTGGGTTATCTGCGTGATTTTAGTTGTATTGATCGTATCATTGATACTTCATCTATTTCATTTTAATAATAATATTTTTTTTCACAACATATTTTTATTATGAACAATTAAATCAAAATAAATAAAATAGTCTGAGGAGGACCTAAGACATTTTAAATGGGGGGCAAATACGAGGGAGAGCCAGAAGTGAGGCTTCAACAAAGCATCTAGTGCACCAATTTTTTATTTTTTTATTTTTTTTGGTACTATAATGGTACGAAGCACACAAAAAACAAAAATGTGTAATACATAGTAATTTATATATATTCAAATAAATTAAAATAAATACAAAAATATGTAAAATTAAAGAAGTTTTAAGGGTTGCTGCCTATTGCTGGTGTGTTTTGTTGGGGGGCTTAATATTTTTTAAAAAACAAATAACTAAAAAAAATCTTTTTAGTCCCTCAATTTTTTAATTTTTTTTTTTGGGAGGGAGGGGGGGGGGATTGGAGCTCTAAGATAGTTCCGCCCTCAGGAGTAGTTGATTATGATATTCTAGATTGTAAAATTTACGATTATTGCAAAAATTCATATAACAAGTCAAATATATCACAACATTTCAATATCTCAACATCAAATATATTTCATATATTTTCAATATCTTAAT
>JAOWAN010072097.1:0-11239 GCA_028566635.1 Lobelia cardinalis
TACTGGAATAAAAATTTATATTATAGTAAATACTTATATTAAAATCAATAATTTTAATAAATATAATTATATCAAATTAAATAATTATAATTAATAATTTTAATATAATAAATAATTATATTATATTTATGAATTATATAATAATATTATTATTATAAAAAATCTTAATTATAATATAATTTAAATAATAATAAATAATTAGATTATATTATAATAAATAATTTTAATAGAAGATATATTGAACTATAATAACGATATTATTTAAAATAAATATACTATAATATATTTTTTATTATTTATACGGATACAATAAAGCAAAGAAAGGGTGATTTTGATACTATTTAATATTTTCATTCCATTCCTATGAAAGTATTTTAAAACCAAATATCAATTATCAAAGAATTCATTCCTTGCAAACCAAATGCAAGAATTAGTCAATTTCAATTCCATTCCAAATTCTTAGGGAAGAAATTACATTCCATTCATTTTGACCATTTCACTCATTTGAAATATTTCCAACGAAGATAACGACCACTAAAGACTCGATTGTGAGAGATAGAGTAGGATGCAAGTCATTAGCTCTATGCATCAATCCTTAGTTTGATACAACACAAATTGAGGAAGCTAACTCATTAGGTAAAATTCGAGCAATGGGGAGCTAAGGAGTGCAGATCATTGGAAGTAATAAATTCAAAATTACATGATGGCATCCATTATCACCTTCATATGTTTGCTTCATTTCGCAACAACAGAACCCATGTAGAAGATATTTATTAGGAAAAATATGTATTATATGATCGAATGAAAGCAAAAAATCAATAAGAATGACAAGAGCTTATACATAAGAATTTAGCGACCGACTTGCTATACTTCAAGTCGGTCGTTAAGCATTATTTAGCGACAAATATTAATTAGCGACTGATGGTCATAAGTTATTTAAAAAGTCAGTCGTAAATTTGTCAATCACTATATAGTCCGAAGCTATATGACAGTTTTCTAGTAGTGCTAGCACGGGCTAATAGACTTCCCCGAAAATGAAGTGAGGATTTTCAGTATGATTACTTTCGGGGGAGGTCCGCGTTGCTGCTTTCTTCTTTTGGGAAACAATCAGAATTAGGGTTCTTCTTCATTTGATGCCATGCAAGGTTTATATATACTACAAGAAAAAAGATCTTATGCCCAATTACTTCAGCGCCATATGTACCTCAATCCAAAACCCACAAAAGCCTCTCACAAAATCCCTCATTACATCTCTCAAATCAAAAATTTCTGCAATAGGATCTATCTCGTTTGAATTTGGGTAATTCTCTCTCTCTCTCTCTCTCTCTCTCTCTCTCTCTCTCTCTCTCTCTCTCTCTCTCTCTCTCTCTCTCTCTCTCACGCACTTTGTCAGTCGCATCTACTCCAATTCTGTGCAATATGTGAGTTGCTTGGTATTTTCAATTTTCGATATTGTCAATACTCGATTCTGTATTTGCTTTTACTAATTTGCAATTGTTGATGAGAGAGTAACAATGCGGAATACCAATGAATTCTCTTCCACTTGTGTTAACCTGCTAGGAAGTATTTTTAACAAGAATATGCGGCAACAATACCGATGCAAACAAGTAATAATCACCATACCAATCACGCACAAACGTGGAAAATATTCTCAATGCGAAAAGTAAAAACCATGAGACATTGTCCAGAAAAGTTTCACTACTATGAAATTAGGGTAATACAGTAGGAGTTCTCTCAAGAACAAATCTAGACACCAACAAATATCAGCAACTTAAGAACAAACACTCTTGAACAATAAATCACTGAAGATACCAAATCGTACGAGCTACCTCGCGAGCATTGTTGTGCACGATATAGGGTCAAGGGCTCTACAACACTTAGCAGGATATTTGGGGTATACGACTCCATGGCCAGTGTCCGCATGCTCGACACACGAGCACAATGGCGTGGAACCTCTCAGCGATATTGGGAAGGAGAATGCCTCCCCGAGCGTAAAGAGAGCACAAGACCATGACGACCAGGAGGAAACCTCCCAAAGCGAGCAACCCGAATCTCTATTATGCACGAGACATCGTGAGCATATCGAGTACAATCATCAACGCGGTCTTGCACGAGACATTGCGAGCAGACCGACCATCTTAGGCACCCGCGAGCATATGCTGCTCGAGATAGCGTGTCCAGCAAGGAGAGTATCTTGCCATCTTATCAGAAGATCACAGGAGAACCACTCCCATTATAACTCTTATACGAGTTACCATATTGGAGAGCAATCAGAATCTTTACCAAACTCTACTTCCTCCAAATAAGGAAGGTGCCCACCAATCAAGGAAACCCTAGGAAATGGACTCCTCAAGCTCCTATAAATATAAGCCCTACCCCGTAGGCACAAGGTACGCTCTCTATTGCCCCTAAACTCTCCCGTGAATTCTCTTGCTTCATAACTGAACTTCAGCACTTACTCTCACGCCGGAGCGGTTTAGCAGGGCCACCCTCTGCTCTGTAACGGTGTTTGCTTGTCTTACAGGTTCCGTTGCCGCGTGACCACCAACCGCCGTTGCCTAACTCGCAGGAAAAAGTGTGCATCATCAGTGGTTCCATTTCCAGGACTGTCCGTTTAAACGCCGAGTTCTCAAAATCCAGCCTCTAGACTACAACAATGACTTTGTTTGGTGATAAGACCGTGGAAAAGGCCATGGCGACGGCTCCTGGAAATCCTCACGGCGGGCAGAGCCATCGGATTACGCCGGTGCAGCAGCTTCATCCCTCCTCTCCGGCCAACACGCCTGAAGGATCCCTGACCAGCCCCGGTGCTCCCCTCAAGCGCCGGCCAGTAGGTAATTGTGAATATGTTTATACGTCACATGCTAGTATCTCTCGCAAAGAATCTTCCTTGCAGAATACACAGGTTATCAGTGTGGACATATACCGTACAATTTCTATTTTTCTTATTGGTTAGGATTCTTCGTACTGGCATTAATTGTTATTGGAATTACGATTGCGAGGGCACTTGCTGGATTGAGTTGGCTTGGGCTTAAGCCAGGATTGACTGGTGCGCGAATTTCTTGCGAAACGAAGTCATAAGCACGTAGGTTCAGAGCCAGACTGACTACTCCAAGAGCACTCATCCATAAACCGGTTACTGGTACAAATAACATAAAGAAATGTAACCATATGAGTTATGTGAGCTTGCTCCAGGGAATAGAAACAAAACATGTCGCCTTAGCTGAAACCTCCTCAGTGCTATCTTATGGTTTGACCCAACTAAAGTGATCTATTAAGTAAAGTTTATTTGAGCTTATGACATCTTATTAAGTGTGGCCCTGTATTGTACAGATACACTAAAGTCCTAATCCTATTTTGTGATAGGTTGAGTAGGGTTTAGAAAATCTACAGGATTGATGATTTCTATAGGCTTTAGGAATCCTACAACTATAAATATATGGTTATGGTCTCCTGGTGAGCAGTACGTTAAATTTCTAATTCTCCATTCAATAGAAATTGCTAGAGACCTACTGAATCATCCGGAAAATCTAACCCGAGGATCAAATATGAGGTAACTGTTCTTCTACGATGGATTCAGGTACGCTTCCATTTTTGTTTCGATATCTCGACTAGAGATTTTGCGACTGACCATGTGACGGACTTTGCCGTCGTTAAATATCTCTTGCGATTGCTTTTCGATTTATACGATGGTTTTTGGCCGTCACATAAAGACTTTTTTCTTGTAGTGTTCTTTAAGTACTCAAACTTTGAAGTGTCCTGGATTTCTGCAGTTGTAGCAGACAAGCTCTCCTTGAGCATTCTTTCCTTGTGAAGGCTTTACAAAAGGTTTTTGGTAGTTTGAAGAGGTAGGAGAGTTCACAGGTTTTTGGAATCTGGGTTGCTGTCTTTTTGACAAATTTATTTTTGAGATAGTTTCTAGCAAAAACAGCAAGTGCATCTTCTTGAAGTTCTTCAGATGAGGATGGTTCTTCGGGTTCATAAGGTTGAATTTGGATTGGCTGACTTGGTATATCTGAGTGATTAGGGACATAAATGCAGTTTTGAGCAGGTAAAGCAAGTTGCTAGTGTTTGACATCATGTTAAAGCTTGAGCAACTCCTTTTCATAGAGAAAAAGGCTAGAGACCAGATTTTGGATATGGGTGGTGTTTAAGTCTCTTGATTCGGTGATAGTTGTGATCTTCATATGCCAGTTGTTTCTAAGGCTCCTAGGAAACGCATGTTTAGATCTTTCACGCTGTAGGCTTTTCCCAAACCTGCACAAGTATTAGAAACTTCATAAAATCTGTCATAAGTATGGCTGGAAATCGGATGGATCGGATCGGAAATATAGGGTTTCGGAAAAATTTCAAAAACTTTCGGAATGAAAAAGTCTATTCCAATTTCCATCCAAAAAATATCGGAAATGCATAATACATTCCAATTCCAAAATCATGTATTTTTTTCGGAATTTCGGAAATTCCAAATTTCCGAAAACTTTGAAATTTTTAAGGAATTTCGGAAAATTTTGTTTTTTTTTTCTAAAAATCTTGAAAAATTTTACAAACATAGAAAACAATTTATAGAGCTATTACATCCATCATAATAATTAAAGTAAACATGCAAGAATACAAAGTTAACTTAGTTGTTACAATTTACCACCCATATAAGAGTGAAAATTGGTACGAAAAGAAGACGAAAGCGCTACTAAAGATTTAAATTTTTTGAGAAAACATCTATGAACAATTCAAAAAGAGTTAATGTAGTTTTTGGATGATAACAAGTAGCATCAAATAACTTTGATGTCGACACTAGTCTCTTCTCTTCAAAGTGGTAAATTAAGCATTTCTGCGGTCCTTAGAGTCCCTTGTATATTAAAAAATGTTGAGTCTCTCGATACAGCTTCAAAGTCTAGAGTTTTTGTACCTTCGTCGAGGATAAATTGAAAATAACATAAATTATTAATAATAAAATAAATCAAATATTAAATAAATCAAAAATCATATAGCAACAAAAATATAAACTACATCAAAAGATTTACAGGCCCCAAAATATATTTTCAAATAATTTATAAAATTTATTTTTATGTATTTTAACATATCGTTATACATGAAGGAGTTAATTTTTTTAATATATAATTACTATATGGATTAACAATGTATGATTATTTTTTATACATACATGTAATACTTAATAAAGTATATTTTGTATCCATTTCAAATGTAGATGTAAGTATTAACTTTGTCATACTTGTACCATTTGAAATTACATTAAGCTATGCATAGTAAAACAATTAATAAAAAAAGTCTTGAAATCACTAAAATTTATGCGTATTTAGTGACCATTCACAAATAAAAAGTATTCAAAGTATTAATAAATTATACTTTTTTTTAAAAAAAGTTTTTGAAATAAAAATTGATTGTCTCTATTTTTGTCATTAATTCTATTATTTAATTATTCTATTACTTATATTTTTTTGCTTTAAAATCAATAAATGATGTTTATATTTTCTTTAGTAAATTAATAATATGTATGAATGATTTATAACTTGAATTATTGCTCTAGTGGATGTATCTTGTTTTGAGCGTAAGAGGTTATGAGTTCGATTCTCTCTATATACATCTACTTTTAATATTCCATGAATCAAAAATCGGAAATTAGAATTTCAGAAATCGGATCGGAATTCCAAAATTATAATTTCAGAAATATTTTGGATCGAATTTCGGAATTTTCAAAATTTTTAAAACTAATTCCAATTCCAATCCAAATAATTTCGAAAAACTCAGAAATCGAAAATTCGGAAATCGGATAAAAGAAATTTGATTTCAAAATTGAAAAGTTTCGAATCGGAATCGGCAAAAATCGAAATTTTCCGTTCCAATTTTCACCCCTAGTCATAAGCATCTCTCAAAGATTCATTTGATCCAATTTTAAAAGGTTCAAACTCTTTAATAACACAATAGTTTGTTATCTTTGGTGATTTGATCACCTTCAAAATATTGTAAAATAGCAATCCAAATTTCTTGAGCAGTTTTACAACGATAGACATGCTTATAAATCTTGTTGTTAATATCGCTTACTAGAATATGTTTGGCTTTATTGTCTAAGCCATTAGTGATCTTATCTTCATCATTCCGCTCTCCTCTAGGTTTCCTTACAACAGTTTCAGAAACCTCAACGTGAGAACCAACACCTTCAACATCAGCAAGTGGTGTAACCACTCTAGAAGAGGTGCTGACTTTGAGTGGAAAGAGAGATCCTTTCATCAATAGAATCCATGGATTTTGTCATTCTATATTTTCATATTTTAAAATCATTTTCATCTAGAAGAGGAACATTTGTAATATTGCAAGACTACATCAATTTCTTTGCTTACAAGCTGTTAAGCTTGTAAATATTCTTTTCGCAAAGCTCGCTCTGATATCAATTGTTAGTACCAAGGAGGCCAAAATAGGCTAGAAGAGGGGTGAATAGCCTATGAAAAGTTTTTAACTTCTTTCTAAAAAATGTATGTTGAGTAAGCTACTTTGAGCAAGATGCTTAAGCAACTGCGGAAAAGACTCAACCAGTTTAAACTCCGAAGAGACACACTTTCTTATTATCTTAAGCAACATGTACTCTTAGTGAAAGAGTTAAGCAAGGAACTGAAAATGATAAATTGAAGTAAGATGAGAAAGATCAATATGTAAATACAAGCAGATGCTTTATGAAATATGAGCTGCTGAACTAACTAGTAGCGTCAGCAAGCTAAAGCAGTTATATTAAGCAAGTATCTAAGCAAGTAAATGACACAAGGATGTATAGTGGTTCGGAGTGTTAAATAACTCATACCTCCACTACCTTGTTAGTTGTGCTAGGATTTGTGAACTGTTGTACTAGATTAGAGCACTAAGTTATTACAAGGAAAGAACCTTGCTTAGTCCAATATTTTAGATTTAAGCAACCACACCTAATGACCACTAATGGGTCGTGTACAAACAACCAGTGCCTAACCTAGATTTTGATTTTATTGAGTGAATGGGTTCTTTATTTAGAACAGATTTCACTCAGTGTAAAGCTAGCAATCAATGTGTCTCAAAAAATATGAATATTGGGGAGGCACTCGCAGTATTGATTGGATAGGTGTTTGAGTGGGGAGAATGTATCTAATCTATTACACTCATAAAGACTGATGGATATATCTGGGAATAGACTAAGTATTTAATGCTTGAGGTCTCTTTAAGTCTCTGGGCTTCTGTCTTCTAAAATATCCAACTTGAGCAAGAGCTTCAAGGCTTCTATTCATAGATGCAATTAATGTGCGGTTGGAATGTTTTTAGCTCCAACATAGATGTTTGAAATTTGGCCGGATCTCCAAAATCTTCGCCATTAATGCTTGCATTTAATGTTGAGTTGATAAGCCGTAACTCTATAGAGTAGGTGAGCAACCGGAGGTGTCCTACAAGAAGTAAAGAAGAAGAACACTACAAGAAAGAGTTAGGTAGGTCTGTTCTTCCTAATGATTGCTTTTTCATTTTAAAGAACAATAGAGGATATTGCACACTGAATAAAGATATGAAAAGTAAGAGTGAGAGTGAGAGAAACGAAAACATTATCTCCTGGTGGATAATTCAATTGTCCTTTGGGTAACTCTGAATGGATTTGAATATTTGCACGCTTAAATAAAAGGGCGGTTTGCTTAAGCTGAGGTACTTCAGCAACTGTCCTGACATCATTAAGCAAATGGAATTCAGTAGCTAATCTGGCAATCTTCTAAAGCAGAATTGGGTACAATTCTTCCTTGAGCTTATATGCATTTGAAGGTACTCCTTATATGGATTTTTGGTTGCTTATCCTTGCTGGCTTGGTTGGCACAAATGAGCTTGCTTAAGCAGTTAGACTTAAATATGAGACAATAACACTTAGTTGACTTGAATCCAATACTTAAGACACAAAAAGAAGGGTCCTAAGTGAGCCTAAGGAATGGGTTTAAGCAAATCAAGTGAGTATGATTTAACAAAGTGACATAAGCGATTCTCATAGTGACAATGGTGAGCTTAATCCTTCGACTTGAAGTCACTACAGGATTCTAGATGAAGAGTCGTATACTTTAATGTTGGTTAAAGCTTCTCCGACAACAGGAGAGTGATAACACCAGTTATTGTGTAGGTCACAAATCATGCTGAGATATGTGAGTGATCTCAACAGGATTTGTTCCTCCTATGTAACGAGAGTATAATATCCATGGACCCCTTGATGAGTAAGACTTGACTAAATGCATGGCCGTGCTCGAATAAGACAATATATAGATATTGTGCTCATTCGCTTATCAAGTTTACTTGGAGATCAAGAAACCTAAATTAAACTATAACAACGATGGCACGTTTCATGCCTTGTGTTTAATTGGATATTAGAACAAAATGATTAATTCAATTTATTCACAAGTTTTCAGTTGCTTTTACTCCACTTATAACTCTAATTATCTGAGTGACGAGGATGTGCTAGGTACCAATCATTGTTTATGTTAGTAAATATAATTTATTAACATTTAGCTTAATTAGGGGCCATTTAGGTCACACGCAATGAGCATGAAACGAATCATATATGAATTCGACATTCTAGGCCTAAGTTTGACTTTAAGGGGCCCAAAGTGCAAAAGAAAAAAAGTTGGAAACCCTAGGGAGTATCCCTAGGGTGGCCGGCCGCTATAAAGGGTTAAGAACCCTAGAAGCTATTCTCTTATGGGTGTGCCTCCGTTCCATATTTTAGAGAGGATTGTTCTTCTAAAATTCATCCAATTCATAATCCATATTGAAGAAGGTTTTTTGACGGTCAAGATCTTCAAGGCCTTTGTTAATTGCTAGCATAAATTAACAAGAGGTTGATTCATGGATTGTTCGCATGGATACCATTGAGGATAGTGGGAGAAATATTTGCGAATCTACAGTGGATCTAGAAGCGTTCCTGAAATATTGATTAAACCGTTCGTTCCGTAATTCAAAGGTAATTCTCTTAACACGGATTATGTTCATTTGCATGGATTCCTAGAAGGATTTGGGAATTTGGTTTTTTATTTTTTGCTTCGTTGGTTCCCCAAATACCTAACAGTGATATCAAAGCTAACTTGCAAAACCATAATTCGATTGTTTGAATGCTTGGAATTTGTTGTATGCGATGCAATTTAGGTTTATTCGATTTTCGGATTTATGTTCAGCAACTGTTTATAAATTACATATCTCACAAACCGTTGTGAATTTGATGATAAAATTTTGTGGGGATTTAAATAACATCTGTACCAACATACTGTAAACATTTCATAAAAATTGGAGTTCGTTTGATAGGTCTGCTATTCATAATAGTAAGTTGTCTGATTTCTCGTATTTAATTATAGCAGCAGTTTGTAAATTTCACATCTCACAATCGGTTGTGAATTTGTTGATGAAATTTTGTGAAGATTTAAATAATATGATTATCTAAATTCTGTCAAAATTTCATGCAAAACAGAGTTTATTTGTTAGGCAAAACAGCCTGCTGTTTGTGACAGCAAGCAGTCCGTCTATAATTATATGTATATCAATTGTTAATATATATATTTTTTTAGGTAATTTTTATTTATTTTGGGCTGAAAAAATATATATGAATTTTTCATATAATATTTGATTACCCAAAAATATTATGAATTGTTTATAATTTCCGCATTATTTATTCTAGATATTCACATATTAAATAAGATAAAATAAGATTTTAATTGTTATTTATGTGATTGTGATTTGTGCTATTTATGATGTACGCATTTGGATGCTTTAAATGGATATGGGCTAGATCTTTATGCAATTTTTATTTTATTTTATTTGATAAAATACGGCCCGCGTGTCGTGCCTCCCTCTTTACATTTGAATGTAATTTCTCTTTTCATCTAATTTCCCTCGCTTGTTTAACGAGGTTTCTTGTAGAAGTGTAATTTAATAGTATAGAAGATGACAAACACGAAGACATGAAGGAATTCTAGAAGACGAAGTTCTTGAAAAGCGTTTTCAAAAAAGTTTCTTGGATCACTTGTAAATTAATACTCTTTTTAGCCTAAGAGTATTAATTAGTTAGGGGCCATATCCATATCACTTTATTTAATGATGTATGGTGATGCATGATTAAATTATTTTATGCTTATGGATGTATAAGATGCATGGATGAACATAAAAATTAAGATAATAATTTGATAAGATCTTCGATAAAATTCTCTCATTAAATTATATTAAGTCATGCATTCTTAATATTTTGCCATGTCAAGGCCATGATTGTTTCTATGTGGGACATGCCCTCGCTGTGCAGATGTTTCTATCTTGTTGAGACGTGGGATATATGATATTCTAAAGTCGAAATGTTAGGGTCTGACTTAACTAAAGAACTCTAATATGATTAGATACTTAGAGGCAAAGAATTGGATATTAATTTATTTGATAAATTAGAATAAAGAGTTATTCGTCCAATTGATCCAAAGGTTGCATAGAGATGTAATTACAAAAGTGTTTCTTACCTAAATAACTATTCTCTTGCGGGATCAGCCCTCGCTAACTCAAGAGATTGTGAAATATGGACTTTGGCTTACTAAGAAAAATATATGATATTTTTCCGAATTAATGAGGAGGGTCATTAATTTGAAAAAATTAGTGGGAGCTATATTTGATGATTTATGCCATTATTAAATATAGTCCTTTTATGATACTAATATCTGCATAATTTTCTATGATAAATTTTCATGGCAAATAAAACTACACAAACTCATACTTTATCACTACGATCCGTCCTTGAGAAGGACAAGTTATCTGGGAATAACTTCCTAGATTGGTACAGAAATTTGAAAATTGTTCTCAAAGAGGAAAAGAAACTGTGTGCTTGAGAAGCTCGTTCCAATACCATCTGCTGCTAATGCTCATCATACTGACCGGACTGCTCACAAGAAACACGAGGATGACTCTTTGGATGTTGGGTCTCTCATGCTAGCTACCATGAACTCTGAGCTTCAGAAGCAACATGAGAACATGGAAGCGTTCGATATGATCGAACACTTGAAAAAGCCCTACCAAGAGCAAGCTCGCAATGAGAGATTCATAGATCGTATTAATCGAAATCGGGAATTGGGATCAAAGACGGAATATTACTTGATTTTGATGGATGATTTTCTGCGAATATATAGAGAGAGGACGAATTTTGAAGAGAGAGAGAGAGAGAGAGAGAGAGAGAGAGAGAGAGAGAGAGAGAGAGAGAGAGAGAGAGAGAGAG
>JAOWAN010072126.1:0-11237 GCA_028566635.1 Lobelia cardinalis
ATAATATAAACGGAGGTGGCGACTCTCAAACTCACACACGAGCGTTGAGCGGTCACTGAAATGAGAAAACCCGCGCGTTGTACCGAAGTTCTCATCGCACGCACCAAATCCAGATGCGAGGATCAGGATCGGGGGTTCTCACAAGTACCAACAGCTCATGACTCTTCTTAACAATCTTGGTGATTCTCCTATCGATTCTGCCTCAGCAGGTAATCATATGGCCTCTACTACTATATCTGCTTCTGTTTGTTTGGCTACTGGATCTTTACTTACTACTGATTGGGTAATAGACACTGGAGCTACAGACCATATCACTTGTTCTTTCTCTTCACTTATTGATCCTTATCCTCTAAATTCACTCATACATTTACCTACTGGTAAAACTTCTAGAGTCTCTTACTCTGGCTCAGTTCAAGTCACTCTTGAACTTATTCATCACAATGTGCTTTATGTGACAGATTTCTCCTTTAATCTTTTATCTGGTAGTAAGCTATCAAGTGACAGTAATGTTAATCTTGTGTTTTACTCTTCTTACTGTCTCTTTCAGGACTTAGTTCACAAGACCTTGAAAGGGATTGGTAAACTGGTGGGAGGACTTTACAGGCTAATTAGGCCCACTCTTCCAGTTTCTTCTGTTATTTCCAGTTGTAATTTTGTCACTGTTTCTTGTGATGTATGGAATACTAGGCTAGGTCATTTGTCTCCTAGTACTTTCAAGCATATTTTTGAGATACAATGCATTGCTCCATTGACTTCTTCTTGTGATGTGTGTCATTATGCTAAACAAACCAAGATTTCTTTTTCCTGTGAGTAATTTTCATTCTAATACTGCTTTTGATTTGCTTCATTGTGATGTTTGGGGTCCCTAGAAACACCTCACTTATAATGGTTGTCATTCCTTTCTTACCATTGTGGATGATCATACTAGGACCACTTGGACCTACCTTTTACATTCCAAGGCTCAGGTTTCACAGTTATTGTCTCAATGAATAAATGGTGAAAACTCAGTTTAGTGGTACTGTTAGACATATTAGGTCTGACAATGGGACTGAATTCTACAGTCATGCTGTGTCTTCTGTTCTACTTCCCTTAGGAATTGATCAGCAAAGCTCTTGTGTTGAAACTCCTCAACAAAATGGGAGGGTTGAAAGAAAATATAGGCAAATTCTAGAGGTAGCTAGGGCTTTAAGATTTCAATCTAATCTTCCTATTAAGTTTTGGGGAGACTGTGTTCTTATAGCCACCTACCTCCTTAACACGTTTCCTTCATCAGTTCTTCACTACAAATTCCCTTTTGAAGCACTCTTAGGACATTCTCCTTCTTACTCACATTTGAGGACTTTTGGTTGTCTCTATTTTTCTTCTTCTTTGTTTTCTTCCAGAGACAAATTTTCATCCAGAGCTTCTAAATGTGTATTTCTGGGTTATCCTTTTGGGAAAAAGGCCTACAAAGTGTATGATTTAACTACTCATAAGATTTTTTATAGTAGGGATGTTCAGTTTTATGAGACAGAATTTCCCTTCCAAGCCTTTTCCTTTGCTGATTCTACTTGTTCCATTCCTATGTTTTCTTTACCTACTTCTGCCACTTTTGATTCTGACTCTTTGATAATTGATTCCTCTCCTGATATTTCTTCTAGTTCTTCTTCTGGCTCTTCTCTTGCCTCTTCCCCTAATGCTCCTGTCATGATCAGGCCAGTAAGAACTAGAGTTTTACCATCAAAGTTCAAAGACTTTGTTGGTTTGCCTCAATCTTTTCCTTCCACTTCTTCCTCAGCCACTTCTTCCTCTTATCCTCTCTCCTCCTTTCTTTCTTATTCATCTATATCATCTTTCTATCACAAGTACATATGTTATGTTAGCACTTATTGTAAACCTACTTCATATACTCAAGCTGTTAAGGATCCTCTTTGGTGTGCTTTAGTGCATGAGGAATTGGCAGCCTTGGAACAAAACAATACTTGGATTGTTCAACCTTTACCTCCTGGGAGGAAGGTTGTGGGCTATCATTGGATTTATAGGGTCAAGCTTAAGGCTGATGGCTCCTTGGAAAGGTACAAGTCTAGACTTGTTGCAGATGGTAGAACTCAGGTTGAGGGTCTTGACTACTCAAAAACACTTGCTCTAGCAGCCATACATAACTGGTCTATTCAGCAGTTGGATGTTGCCAATGCCTTTTTATATGAAGATTTAGAAGGGAGGTGTATATGAGGTTACCTCCTGGCTATGTTCCTTCTCAGGCCTTGGGATGCAAATTCCACTGCTCCGTTGGTTTGCAAACTTACCAAATCATTCTATGGGCTCAAACAGGCACCTAGGCAATGGTTTTCTAAATTTTCTACTGCTCTGTTGGATTATGGTTTTCACCAGTCTGGGAATGATCACACTCTCTTTACATACTCCTCTGGCACAGATTTTGTGGCTTTATTGGTATATGTTGATGATATGATTATCACTG
This sequence comes from Lobelia cardinalis, assembly GCA_028566635.1. NCBI lineage: Eukaryota > Viridiplantae > Streptophyta > Magnoliopsida > Asterales > Campanulaceae > Lobelia > Lobelia cardinalis. The sequence continues at coordinate 2,459 of JAOWAN010072126.1, forward strand.
GTACATCCACTGTTGTTATTGATACCATTAAGTCTTTTCTCAATTCTAAGTTCAAGCTCAAGGACTTAGGCTCATTGAGGTATTTTCTGGGCTTAGAGGTGGCAAGGTCATCCTCTGGCTTGTGTCTCCATCAAAGGAAGTATACACTGGACATTTTGAATGCTTGTGGTCTGTCTGCTTGTAAGCCTGCTACTTTGCCCATGGAACAGAATCATGGGTTGGCTGCTGATAAGGGTGATTTCTTTCCAGATGTGAATGCTTATAGAAGATTGATTGGGAGATTGATCTATCTTTCTGTGACTAGATCAGATATTTGCTACGCAGTTCATATATTGACACTACTAGAAAAAATCTGATTAGCTAAGGAATTTTGCTATGAAAAACCGTAGCTAATTGCTATTAGCGACGGAACGGCTCCGCCGCTTTTCGTCGCTAATTCTTCGTCTCTAGTAGCGACAGAGCCCTTTTCCGTCGCTATGTTTTTCATATTAGAGATGGAAATGTCCGTCGCTATTTTTCTTGAAAATTAGCGACGAAAATTACGTCGCTAATTGTGATCCAAAAATTAAATGGAAAAGAAATTAATTGAATATTAGCGACGAAAATTCCGTCGCTAATTTTAACCGGAAAATTAAAAAAATTAAATTAATTAATTATCAGTGACGGAATTATCGTCGCTATTATTTAATTAATTTTGTTTTTTTATAATTTTTTGGTTAAAATTAGCGACACAATTTCCGTCACTAATATTCAATTAATTTTTTAAAAAAATTATTTTTAATTAAATAAAATATTTTAAATTTTAAATTAAATATAATATTTTTAATTTAAATACACATTAAATAACGAAAAATATTTAAACAACATCATTAATTAATTAACAAAAATAATTACAAAATATTTCAAAATAAATAAAATAAATAAAATTATTTCAAAACAAATAAAATGTATCCAAAAGTAACACAAACATGTCTATGAGTGGGGGGTTCCATTTAGAGTATCAAATAAGTCCTCTCCGGGTGTCCGGCTCGGAGCGGACGACACTGCTAGCTGGGTGTCTGAGGAGGTGACGGCCTGAGTCTGGAGATGATCGGTAGAGACATAGTAGGGCATCGGCGTCGTAAATGGAGGAGGCATGCCGTATGGCTGCAAGTAATCGACGGAAGCCGACTGGTTGGTAGGCTGCAGATGCGCTTGCATCCTCATCAGCTGATCCATAGCAGCCTTCATCTGCGCCAGATCCGCTTGCACTTTTCGCACCTGCTCCCTTTCCTCGTCTCTACTGACCTCAACCTGATCGGGCACTCTCTCATCAACCTTAGACTGAATCGCCTCCAAGGTTGGAATACCCCCAGACGACGAACCGGGACCATGATCGGGAAGACGAGATCGGGTAGGTCGACCAACTACCTCTGAGCCAACCTCCCCAAAAATGAAGACCCGATTTCCCCTCTACTTCCTCCCCTCCCTCTGCACCTCTACCCAGGCATCGCCATCAAAATCAGGTGGAGGCTGCTATGAGCTCCCTACTCCCTCTTGCTGACTAGTGTGCTCTCTAATCAGCTCATTATATACAACCTGATATACAAATTAAATACAATATTAGTTATTTAATTTTACAATAATTTGTATAACTCAAATTTAATCAAGAAATTTTTCAAAAATTTACTTACATATTGAGATTGGGAAATCTCATCGGCAAATTGAGCAACACCATCGTCATCATATACGTATCGTGTTGAGAGAAACGTCTCTGCCGGATCCACACGATCATTATAGGTCAATCTCTATTTAAACAAAGAAAAAAATATGAATACTTTTTATTATACAAATGCTTCTCAACCATCCCAGGAAGCTCTCACTTTTGAATCTTACATTTACTACACGAACACCTAATGAGATCACATTTCATATACTGTGGATAACTTTGGCAACATCAGTGAAGTGTTTGACGCCTCTTATAAATGCGTCTGTGATACCCCAATTCCCAGGCAGTCTACGGTTATCCATCCAACTACGATCTTTCATCCTGCATTAACATGGATAATAATTATGATCTGCATGCTTGACTATTTTGATTAGTATTAACCTAAATCTCTATAGGATAACACTAATCGTGAAGATGATACCATGTTGCTAAGTATGAAACATTTGATAAGGTTGAATGGCTTCTATCTCATTCGAAAATACACCAGAAGTAGATCATGAGGGGAAGGCGCTGAAAAAGATGAAGCCGTTTTGATCCTTTGGAACAACTCGATAAATTTAGTAGATCTTTTTAGGAGGAGTTACGAAGGAAGCTTCGAGCTCATATTGGTCCATGATAATATCATTACAGAAAAAAGAGAGGAGAAACCTAAATAAGGATTTTAGCTAAGTCGAGTACGAAGCCAGATCCAACTTTGATGGAGATTTGTAGCATCATTCAAGTAAATACATATTGCTAGCCATCTCTTCTTTCTAATACCAATTGGGGGCGCTACCCAATTTTTGGGGGATAAAGAAATGCGCAAAAATTTTTTGCGCTCGGGTTTTCTCCGACACATATGCATCATGGATGTCTTCTCTTTTATAAATGCTAGGTTACTTGTTGTTGATGAAATTTTGGCAGCACCTTCCCATGTTTCTCCAAATACACGACCTAAACAAGGTTGAACAAACTCACATCTAGTATGCATTCGGAGAACAAAAGGAAGTGGCACCAAAATTACCACAACATCAAGTAAACTAGGATTCATAAAAGAAAATGCATATACATACGCACACTCGGTGTACATTTTCAAACCTTCAAATTAACAATTTAAGAACCAAATAGTACATGTCATACAAGCGTATTGGTTGAACAACATGTATGATCTAATGGCCTCGAACGAGTTTCTAAGCATTCTTTAAGTTGCAATTGCAACTTAATATAGAGTGTGTACCGCACGCAACGGTACATTAAGGAGTATGATCTTAGCATGAATAAATATGCTAATACGGAATGTGATACAATATTGTACCATTGGATGATAAGGGTTGGATTCTATAGTACTGATTCGAAAGCTCACAAGCATGTTCAAAGTTGTACAACATGCTTACAAGCAATCGAACAGGTTTCTAAGCTTGCATTGCTATTCTCTTTAATTATCTTTAGAGGTATCTAAACAATGCTGATACCTTTATAAGTTGAATTTTAGTTACACTATTACCTCTAATGTTTTAATCATTCATATTTTAATCTGAAAAATTTGAGATTTCTACACTTTAACCCCCTAAGTTTAACTAAATTACACTTTAAACCCTATTTCTAAAAAAATTGGACAGTATATCCCTAAAACAATGACATATCCTCAATATCTCAACCTATCAAAAACACGAAAAACAAATGAAAAATATTTATATCGTATATTCACATGCATATATAGGAATAATATCCCAACATGCATCAAACAAATAAAGGGGGCGTACATGCTTAGCCATACATATAGAGCCAGCACCACCCGGGGACCTTTACGCCAAACGTGGGCCACTGTCCCCCCAATTTCCTAAAAAATAAAGGGCGTGCTACATTTATGTTCATACTAGGCACCGCACACACATAAAACACCTAACATGCATATCAATAGATAATGGGGACCTCTACGCCAAACGTGTGCCACTATCCTCGAATTCGTCCTAACAAGTAAAGGGCGTACTACGCCTATGTTCTTACTAGGCACCGCCCACACAACAAAACCTAATATTCATTTACATATATTATATAAGTTTTTATATTATATGATTAAATCATCATATCAGTTAATTATAACCCTTATATCACTATTTAAATCTTCAATCAATAAATTTAATTCTATTTAAAATTACATCATCATTTTTAATTTAAATTCTCAATCAATAAACTTAATCCTCAATCACTATTTAAACTCTCATTAATTTAAATTCTAATTTTAAATCCTCAAGCAATAAACTTAATTCTAAACCTTAATCGTAAGTTTTAATCATCAAGCAGTTTACAATTCCTAATTCAATTCATTAACCTTAATTAATGTCCTAAATCCTAAGTTTAATTTAATTTATTTTATTAATTTAAAGTGTAATATCCTAGGTAAATTCATAAACCCTAGTTAATATTACTATTATTTTAAAATTTAAATTTATAATTTCAGTTTTTAATTAGTTTATAATTTCAGTTTATAATTTTTTGTTTTATTAATTTAGATTTTAAAATTTAGTTTTTAATTTTTGATTTTATTAATTCAGTTTTTAAATTTTAGTTTTAAATTTTTAGTTTTATTAATTCTTTTTATAAATTTAAGTTTATTAATTTAGGTTTTTCAAATTTTAGTTTATTACTTTCAATTTTTAAATATTAATTTCTATTTTTTAAATTTCTATTTATTTATTTATTTTTTGTTAATTTTCGGTTTAATAATTAATTTTTTTATTGTTTTATTTTTTCATATTAGATTTATAATTTCATTTTTTTTCAGATATATAATATTCATATAAATACACAAATAACAGAAAATTAAAACATATATATAACACAAAAATCAATTATCCTAAACATTAAAACCAATATAACAGAAAATTAAAATAAAAACATACAAAGACACAAATAACAGAATATTAAAACTAAAAAATATTAATTCTGATATGTGTGTGTGCGATTTCATGTGCGCGTGTGTGTGATGTGCGAGTGCGTGGGTTTCAGTGAGAGAAATCTCCATCAAACCTGTTGTTCGCCGCCGGTGTTGCGTTTCTGCCACTGTCGTCGGTGATGTGCTTCGCCGCCGGAGTGAGTGGGAGTGTGAGAGTTAGGGGGAGGGAGTAAAGGGTGAGGGGAGATAGAGAGAATGAGGGAGAGGGAGAAGAGGGTGAGGGATGAGAATGATCGAGGGAGAGGTAAGGGGAGACTGAAAGAGGGTTTAGGGCGCCCGCCTCGTTTTTTGAAATTAAATTTTAAATTAGCGACGGAATTGGAATTTTTCGTCGCTAATTTACCAAATTTTAGCGACGGAATGTTGAAATCAGCGACGGAAAGTGAGATCAGCGACGGCTTAGCGGGAATATCAGCGACAGTTTCCGTCGCTAATGTCGCTGACCTTCAGTTGACCATGTGCGACGATTTAGCGACGGAATTTCACAGCTACGGATTTCGTCGCTGATCAGCGACGGAGACTATCCGTAGCCATTTTCTCCGTAGCTATTTTGGCATTTTCTAGTAGGTGAGCCAGTTTTTGTGTGCTCCTAGAGTTCCTAATTATGCTGCAGCTATTAAACTTGTTAAGTATCTCAAGGGTTCTATTGGTCAAGGGTTGTTTTTTCCTGCTGCCTCCACTCTATCTCTTCAGGCTTATTGTGATGCTGATTGGGCTTCCTGTCCTATTACAAGGAGGTCTTTGTCAGGGTACTGTGTTCTGTTGGGAGGTTCTTTGGTGTCTTGGAAAGCTAAGAAATAGCAGACCATTTCCAAGTTTTCTGCAGAAGCTGAATACAGGTCTATGGCTAATTCTTGTAGTGAGATTACTTGGGCTGGTTTCCTTGTTGAAAGATTTTGGTGTCTCTTCACTCATTCCTATTTCTCTTTTCTATGAGAATAAGGCAGCTTTGCACATTGCCTCCAATCATGTATTTCATGAGAGAACCAAGCACATTGAGCTTGATTGTCACCTTCTGATAGAAAAGATTCAACAAGGTGTGATTGCCATTTCTCATGATTCATCTTCTCTTCAGTTGGCTGACTTGTTAACCAAAGCTCTTCCTGGGTCTCATTTATCTACTCTTTTCTCCAAACTGAATGTCCTCAATATCTTTAGTCCTTCCAGCTTGAGGGGGGATGTTAATGAGTACAACGTTGAGGCTAAGCACATATATACGGGTGTAATGTGTTAGAATTGAAACTTGTAATAATCTAGAAGGGCTAATATGTAATAAGGCAAACTATGGCTGTTAGTTGGAAATGGATTTGGTCGTTAGGTATAAAAGGGAGGGAATGTCCCCTTTTTTAGTTTGAACTTTGATTTTACAGTAACGGAGAAAACCATTTGGCTCCAAAATTGTTCTTCTAACAAATTGGTAGGTAATTAATGAAGGTATGGAATTGAGGGCAAAATCGGCAACCCAATAAAAATGTTGCCATTTATAACAATCCGGTGCTAAATGTGACAATTGACAAATTAGAGTCTGGATCTTCTGTCGTGCTCTGTGATCTCATTTTCTATCATATAAATTTTAAAAATGACACGTACTATAAATTTTAAAATTTTTAGGGTCATCTTTAAACAGTTGAGACGAGATTTTAAAAGTGAGGCATTACTTGGGACAGAAGATCCAAACTCCCCACTTTTTATTTCATTTTTCTAAAATTTCATCTCAAATGTTTGAAAAATAACCCTAAAATTTTAAAGTCTAAAATTTAGGATACATGTCATTTTCAAAAATAATATAACGAAAAATGAAATACCATTTGAGACATGAAATTTTGCCAATAACTCGGAATTCTCGTCGAGAATGGCCGTATATATGAGATTACAAAGACCCGTACGATTACGTTATGAAGAATTAGGAATCCCCCCCCCTTTTTTCCAGAACACTCCAACCGAAAACAGAAAGATCCATTAGAACTATTGGTTCTTCTAAACCATCTCCGGCAATGATTCAACCCTTGGAAGCGCTTTTCTTGCGTCTCCTCGAAAATCCAGCTTTTTGAATTGAACTAAAATCTTTAGAAAAAACCAATATTATTCTATTTTAGTAAAGTGGTTAAGCTCTGTGCTCGGGGATGTAACGAAATCGTAAAAGTGGGTAAAGAAGTAATAATACATTCCAAATTTGGGCTACTAATAAATTGCTATTAATCCTACAACTTACAGTAATTAGTATGGCTGGTGTCTAACTGCCCAACTTATGGGGTGGTACCAGAGATTTGTGATCACTTTGTCAGCAACAATGAAATTGAGCAGAATTCGTATTGAATTGGATCAAATCATAAATAAGATTCTATTCCTACAGACAAAGGTACACATGATTACACAAATTAAAACATGAAGATATACTCATATACTCTAGTCACTTCTCTTGTTTCTTTCGAACTTGAATTTTGCTCTCACGTCGAAGGCTCTTTACGGGGTAAACCTCTGCCAAGTTCATGATATTTCAATCTTATTATCAGCTCACTACATTATCAAAAATTCATCATTGTCACCAAGTACTCCATACCATCTTTCAGTACGAACATCTGGCAATTTTTTATAACATCAATTGGTTCTAATAATGTCGGGATCGAATTGCCGAAGTTCCTGAGTAGCAACAATCTAAATCAGAATCAACCTATTGAGGTTACAAACACATGAATGCCAGAGAACAAGCGCAACAACAAACAATTCAACAACCACGATAACCTCCAACGGATGATATTTCGGTGATGCAGATTATTAGCGATGATCTCCTACGTACGGATGTTATTTTCGTGATGCCGCTTACCTGCAATGATTTTTAAAGGATGATATTTCCGCGACATCGCTTATTTATGGATGACGCGGTGCGGCTTTTTCGCGGATGATATCCCCCCATTATTTTTATTTTTTATTTTTGGATAGGAAAAGTATCAACTTTATTCAACTAAATCGTCTCGAATTACATTAGAAATGAAGAAAGGCATAACATCTTGCCAAACTAGACATTCAGACATAGAACCAGAAGCACGAGCTAGTGTATGAGCTACCTGATTCGATGAACGCCGAACGAAAGAAACAGAGATATCCGGCACCTCGGTCAACAATTTACGACAGTCTTTAATGATACCCCCAAAAGGGGATGGATCGTCATCTTCACTGATCAAAGCATAATATACAACTTGAGAATCAGTCTACAGATCAATTCCTTTGAGCTTCTTTTCCTTAAGTCAGCTTAAAGCTTCCCTCATTCCCATAGCCTCCACCGTCGTGGCATCATATCCCCCCATTATTAATGTTCGACGATAAAGTAAAAAGCTCCTAGTGAATCGAAATCAATTATTATCAAGGCAAAGATGCGTCCTTAATTGGGTTACTTAATTTGTTTGAAAAAAATTCAAAATGTTCCTCATAAATCGAGATTAGTTAAATCTAAAATGCTTCTCCTAATTTGAGGTTAGTTAAATTCAAAATGCTCCACGTTAAAAAGGGGTCTCATGACTTATGACTTGCAATCACCGGCCTAATCTTGAAATGCTAAAAGTGATGAATCAGGCTAAAAAATTCATGTTCACCATGGGAATTAGGATCATATAAAACGTAAATTAGGATCATATAAAACGTATAAAACGTAAAATTCAAAATGTTCCTAGTAAATTAGGATCATATAAAACGTAAAACCCATTCTTTGATTTAACGGCTAAATTAAATTCTAAACGCTCCTTTCTGGCAGAAGCCAACAAAATTACTCGATAGTTCATGCCAACCACTTGACCTAAAAAATTAAAATAATATTTGTTTTAGGACGGATAGTGTCAATATGCATGGGTATCAAATTAGGAAACATGATTTGGTCATTAATCACGCCAAACCATTCAGGATTCAAAGTTTGAAAAAAATAAAAAATTGACACTCAAGATTCAATGTATTTTGTAAATATTAAATCTGGGATGCCCTAATTCTCCCTATATATAAGTGGTAAAATCGCTCTAGTTTATCATACATTGAAAGTAAAACCAAAAGAGTAGTATATAGAATCATGGTGAAGGTTTCTTTCAAGATCATTTTCCTCGCCATCTTGTTGCTTGCAGTCTCAGGTTCTCTCTCTCTCTCTCTCTCTC
>JAOWAN010072135.1:0-11236 GCA_028566635.1 Lobelia cardinalis
ATCAAACTTTGGGTTTTCTTGGGGAGATAGTCACACTTGCTAAGGGCTATTTTTGCTGGAAAAACGCTTGGGTGTTTGCAGGTTAGGGAGGAAGGGAGAGAAAGGTTAGAAGAGATAGAGAGAGAGAGAGAGAGAGAGAGGATGGAAAGATAATGGGGAGATGGGTAGGCAGTAGGGGGCAGGGGTAGGAGTAACGAGAGCACGGGTAAGGGCTAGGGGGTAAGCGTGAGTCAGTGTGATAAAAAGAAAGAAAAAATGTTTTAAGATAGTGATAATGGATGGAAAGTGATAATAATATAGAAAATAATATAGGGGTAATAGATGAAAAGTGATAATAATATAAGATGATATATGAGTGTCATTTGGTATTCGTGATCACAGATGAGTGCAGACGGTCGTATGAACCGTATGTCCGTATGTGACCATAGGGCATTCGTGATCCAAGCCTAACAGCTCAATAAATTAGTTTTCTAGTTTATTACTCCATGATATCTGGGTGGGAGAATATTACTACATTTTTGGACAATTGTAGCATATAATTATGTAAACACGACATTAAGTCTCAATTTTGGTCAAATTAGTTAAAATTAATGAGTTGTGTTATAATAAAAAAAATAAAAATTTTGGTGCTAAATGTTTATTCCCTAAAAAGTATAAACCAGATGCTATGAGTTGCCTTTTTTGTATTTTTATTTTAAAATAAGTACAAATTTAAACCTGTTAATGGTGAAACGAGTCGAGTCTCAACGAGTCGTTAACGAACTGGCTCACGAGCCTCGCAAGTCGAGTCGAATCGAACTCGCAAAATGTGATGAGCCTAAAAATTGTGTTTGACTTGATTCATGAAAGCATTGTAAATCGAGTCGAGACGGTTTTAAACAGATAGAATCGGATCTAAGCCACGAACTGACTTGGTTTATGTAGAGCTCTACAAGTGAGGAAGTAAATGATAATACTCCAAAATCAGGGGCCCTAAGTGTAATTTACTCAAAAGATATAACTGGAGGTGTAATTTCTCCCCTCCATCGTCCCCAAAATCTATTTCCAATTTTCAAAATCCAATTAATTGGGTTCTCCTTTCCTTCCCGCAGCTATTCATAATTGATAGAAATACCGTTATTGAGTAAGTAAACTGCTAAATCCTCTCTTTCCCGCCTTTTCTTTTCGTAGTTTCTTTAAATTACACAATCGCATTCATCTAGTTTTAGTTCATAGATTGATTCAAGTATTTAAATTCATCATTTTTATGAAATTGATAAATATCCTTTAATTCTATACACGTCCATGATGCTGAATGTTTCATGATTTAGTTGATAGCCAATTACTATTGAAGTGAAGCTGGAAACTGATCGACCCTTTAAAAAAAAGAAAAAAAAGGGAAAAATCACTCATGTGGAACCCAAATTAATGCTTTCTTATGCTGCCCGAATTTGTTCAACGTTGGGTGGTCTGTGCAAATGGTTTTCTTGTTGGTAGTTTTAGTGGTTTTTAAACTTTCAAGCTAAATCACCAGAAAAGATTATGAATTGTAATCATAATTTTTGCTTTCTAGATTCTTTCAATGAAGCGAAAAACATGCTCTTTAACTAGATAATACGTCTCATTGTTCGACCTCTTAAGAGTGTTTTTGTTTCTGGACATGTCTTCAGGTTGCAATGGTTACTGACCGGGCAATCCATGACATTTCGAAATGGGATGGAAGCCTTTCATCTAGCAATTTCTATGTGGCCGCTTGTGCTTTTGTTGAAAAATGGAACACGTTCAACTCTGCTCTCCCTGAGTGGTCATGGGTTCGTTGGTCATACAGATCTAGGCTCACAGCCCCCCACGGAGTAAGTGTTCTTCCATTATTTTCTTATTCTTGAATTAGTTATAGTAAATCCTTTGCTTTTCTCCTAAGTGGTTTACTCTTCCCTTCAGGTAGAAGGATATTTAACACTAGAGAATGTTTCTCTTCCCAGAAATCTTGAGGTCCTGCCCTCGACATTGTACTGAGTACTGGCTCTTATTTAAAAACAAAGCTGCTAAGAGAGATGAAAGAAGAATTTATTTGCTATCTTTGTATTATACAGGAAAAACAAGATGCAGGCTGTCAAAGTCAACATGGAAGAGAAGAGTCCAGTTTGTCAGATAACGATGAGCCTACTGATACTGCCTTGTTGGTATGAATATTGTATCCTTATCTCCACATCGTGTGATTACTCAATAGGAAGAAAACTTACGTTCTTTATCAGTTTTATCACTTACGTTGTTCATTTCGCTAGGTTCAGAGCGATGGTCAGAATATGCATCATTATGACTTCCATGTAACATACAGCCCCTCATATAGGGTTCCAGTGCTGTATTTCCGTGCATACACCGCTGGTATATTTTTCTCTTACCGAAGCTTCACTTCCTTCTGGAAGTATTTATGAAACCAAAGATAATATTTACTTGACCATTATAAATGGTGCTATGTCCTTGGACGGTTGTGCTAGGTTAATGAAAGTGGTTTAGTTCTCTTATAATTTGTCATTTTAACTTTGTAATGAACCTTTCTTATTATCAGTATAGCATTTTACTGCTTCATTTATAAAGTCAGTATAAAAGAACAAATTAGTTTAATTGAGTTTGCGGGTTTGATTTGTTGTCATTCTGTACATTTTGATATTTGATGTGTCATGTGTGCCTTTTCTATTCGGAAAAGCGTTGAAAACTGTGCACTAATGCATGTCAAGCGCACAGATGGACAGCCTCTGCCCCTGGATGAAATTGAAAAGGACCTCCCTTCCAAGTCTGCAAAGATACTGTTGGAATCTAAATGGACTTTCATGACTCAGGCGGTAACTTTTTATTTCCTTGTGATCTTTCTTAGGGCCGGATCACGAATCGAATATGGTGGTATATGGTTATATGAGGTATATGGGATATATGCGATCACGAATCCAATATGACACTCATATATCATCTATATCACCATATAATATTATCTTTTTATCTACTCCTATATCTATACACTCTTACAAATCAATTCAAAACTATCACATCACATTCTCTTTCACCTCTCCCACTTTCTCTCTCCTCTTTCATCCTTTCTATCTCCTTTCACATCACTTTAAATTATCAATCATGTCGAGGGTAAAACATACATTTTAAACTAAAAAGTCATATAACGCATCTACTCCCTCTGATATGGTAAACAGTACCATCTGCACCGATCTATTACGATATCGCATTCCTGATCCGGCCCTTAGTAAATCCTTTTAGTGGTTGAGAATGTGTTTTTGGAGGAAAAATGAATATTGTGCAAAGTTACTTACCCTTCAATCTAGGATTTTGATCCTTGAACTTCTAACGGGAACTTTAGTTCCTCTCATCATTTTAATCTTTGCTTGTTGCTTACTCGGGAGTACTACATCTAGAGGACAGAATTTCCATTACATGACCACCGAATGCTTTATCTCAGGAGCATCCATACTTGAATCGGCCGTGGTGTACTTTACACCCATGTGGGACTAGTGAGTGGATGAAGCTGCTTTTGGCGAGCGATGATTCAGTTGTCAGAGGTGAAGTGGCAGTAGAGCTTTATCTGGTTTCATGGTTCTCAGTAGTTGGTCAAGCATTTGGTTTTAGAATCCCCCTGGAAATGCTGGGATGTTTCAAAGAATCAAGCTGATTTATGACTTGTACTTTTATCTGTTAATATTTTCTTGTAGTTAAAGAAAGAATGATTTGCTTTGTTGCACAAAGGAGGAAATGGACGAATAAACCATACTTGAACGCAATAATTGATGAGTATGTTCAAATGAGAACCACAATTAAAATGAAAACTTAGGAACCTCTTACAGCCCCTTAGAGTAATTGGATGAGTAAGATTAGATTGGAGAGAGAAACAACTACTAATAGCGATCCTGTAAATACAAGAATAATCATATAGCTACTTTATTTTTTCTTTCTTCTAAAACGTGGTTTTTTAAAAATAAAATATCTCATGATCTAAAATTTGAAATTAAAATCTAATTATAGATTCTTGTTCAAAATTAAACTCTCTTTCAAACAGGATTGATGAAGAATATAATTTGTATAGCAATGCTGCAGTGATGTTGGCTTCTCTGAAGCAGTGCGAAAAACTGAAGTAAAACTTGCCAGAGTTTACATGGAGGGTTGGCTTTATGAGTAAGCATGCCATAAAGCACCTTTGAATCCCACTATGGCTCCATGATAATTATTATTTTGCAGCCAGCATATGCCTTCATAGAGGGGTTTCAATTGTGCCATCATATTAGAACCATGACCATATGAAGCATATGAATCAGAATTTCTAACAATTCCATCATATTATCCTTTGCACAACCATCAGTATAAAGCTTCACCTGATCCCCTTGAGGTCTATCACAGTAAACAAGCCTTAACTGCAGGTATAATAATATAATCAGTTAACATGCAATATAATGAAAGAATACATCTCAACACAACATCATTTTCATCTTTCTGTACTCCCATCTCCTCTTCTTCTATCTTCTATAATGAGTAAGCTCACCCTACTTTGCAACAAAAAAAAGGAAAAAAAAAAAAAAGGGAGACAGCAAAAAATCAAGGCTTTCAACATGGACCAAGGCACTTAAAAAGAGTGTATTTTCCATGCTTGCTCCTAATCCCCCACAGTTCAAAGTTCATTATCATGATTAATTTGCTGCTTGTCTGCTGCAGAAACTGCTGAATCTGAATGCGTAGATGTCCGGCTAAAGCAAGCCAAAAATTCGGTGTTCCCTTCAGCTCCCTTTAAAGGAGATTCGATCCAACCTTTGCACTTGAATCCAAGGTTTTCTACACCATTGACAATCTTCTTAATCACCTATACATTACAACAATACAAGGTAACATGTCAGTTGCAAAGTTATACCATCAGCAACCATATTTCGTCCAAAAATTAAGATTAAAACAATGGGAAAAGCTGTTAAAATACTAGATATTAGAAAATTTTAATGTAGTGATAACTTATGCAAATATGTTTTGGAATCGTGTTCATAATGATCCGAAATCATGTACATAATGATCCAACAAAGCTTCACACTAGGTGTTAAGAGGCCTAGTGTAATACTCCTCCATTTTCGAGCTAGGGAGCGGCTATTTAACTCTATGAGTATACCACGGAGCTCTAGCCCCAGTGGTAGCAACTCGCTTCTCCCAAGGGAGAGGTCAAGTGTTCAAGTTTCGGGAAAAGCACTATTGTTAGCCTGTAAATCCCTACGAGTGTAAGGTCGATGTCCCCTCCAACCTTTTGAGAAAAAACAAAACAAATCTGTACGAGTATAAATGTGATGCTAGTAACTAGAACATGGAGTAACTATACGAGTATAAATGTGATGCTAGTAACAAAACAACTCCGGCCCTCTAGTAAGTAGGAGTAAAATGGAACAAATGTGAGACAAGGTTACACTAGGTGTCCAATAAATTACTTAGGCATTTCACTACTTGGGATCAATTAGTATTCAAGATTAGGAGATGTTATCTGATATGTGTCTACCGGTAAGTTGAAAGTTCTATATGACAGCTCTTAGAACCGTATTACAGCCTTACTTTGTGGAATGGAATGTTGGGCTACTAAAAGAGCATGTCAACATACGAGTGTTGCATAAATGAGAATGTGGAGGAGGATAAGTGGTAAAATTAAAAGAAGATAAGATTCAAAACAAACCAAATCCTTGAGATGGTAAAAGTTGCAACAATAGAAATATCACCTAATATGGTTTGGACGCGTTCACCATAGAGCACTACATTCCTATAATGCTATGTGATAGTTGATACATTTTTTTTTAAAACAGGGATCCCCTGGATGATTTATTAGAGAACAGAAAATAAGAACATGGAGGGGGACAACCAAAGCAATCTGAAAAGAGTGCCAAGGAGCCTTGCCTCGACAAAATCGAAAAAATTAAGCTCAAGGAGGTCTATTTGATAAAATAACTTTGTGTAAAACATATGCTTTAAATTTGTGCCCTTAGGCACATGTCAGTCACAACCTGCATAAATATACAACCAAATGGCGAAAAGATACTCTATGAACAAGAAAAGCTCCTATCGAAGCAACAAACTTTGTTGGGTCCACATGATAATCGCCACGTATCTTAACTTTCAGAGTTGTCAGTTCAACCAGTGGAGTTTTGAGGCTTGTATGGGGATCCAGGAAGCAAGATAGGGAACTTTCTAATTGATATTCTTTTATTTGTCGTTTTAGCTGTCATTTTGATGGTCGCTTATAATGGGATCTCCCTAGAAGTTTTTCATTAAACCTCAGTCACGAATACTATATCTATATAGCAAGGTGGCAGGTGCCAATATGCTTACCTCCTGATGGACGAGGGGATCTTTCACAATTCCACCTTTTCCAACCTGTAAAGGAGGTTATTTAAAAAGAAAAAAAAGAAAGAAAGAAAGGAGTCAAGAGGTATAAACTGTTTCCCTTACGTAAGCGGTAAGCGGGTGTGGGATCTATAAAACAATGATGCATCCAGAAACAGCATCACAGAATAATGGAAACTACTATTTTTTGTACCTGGGATCTCTGAGCCTCAAATTGAGGTTTAATTAGAGTAACAAGTGTTGCTTCTTCTTTCATCAAATTGATCACAGCAGGCATGACCTACACCAGGAGAAAAGAGAAAAAAATATTATAGAAGTAAACTATAGATATCATGGTATTAACTAATGTAAATACAGACACTCTTAGGCCCTAGCTGTTAATATAAAGGAACCCTACCCCCAGCCCGCAGAAAAAAGGAAGGAAAAAGAAAGGCTCACTGTAAGTATGGAAATGAACGATAGATCCAACGTCACCAAATCAACTTTCTGTGGGAGCTCCGAGAGATATCTTAAGTTTGTCCTTTCTACAATGGATACACGTTCATCTTTACGAATCTTATCTGCCACCTAAAGAAGAACTCAGCATCAATTCCAAACAAGTACAACTTGAACATAAAGCATGCAAGACAAGTATCTGATATATGTTCGTCTAGGTAATCGATCAAGTATTATCACCTGCCCATATCCTACATCTACTCCATATACAAAAGAGGCCCCATATTGGAGTAAACAGTCGGTAAATCCCCCCGTAGACAAACCCGAATCAAGAGCTACCTTCCCAGCAACCTCCACGCCTAGTTGTTCAATTGCAGCTTCTAACTTATGCCCTCCTCTGCAGTACAGGTCAAGTCAAACAAAAAGAACTGATTGCGTGCAGGTTTCAACATAAATGAAACAAATGTCTGTATTTAAAGTTGCTTTGGAGAGTAATCACCTACATACATATTTTGGAATTTCAGCTTTGATATCCACAAGAGCTTTGTCAGAGACGGGAGTTCCAGCTTTAGTAATCTGTTTTCCATCTACGTATACTTTGCCTGAAGTTGTAAATCATGTTGATCCATGCATGTGCGCACATGCACAGACAGAGAGATAGAGCGAGACGAGTTATCTTCCAATATATCTACCATGAATAAAACAATTTATAAGATCCCATACAGGCTTTAGATTACAGTTACCTGATTCGCAATCTGAGTGACGTGCATTAATTCATCAATTTTTTATAATGTTGGAAATCAAAAGGGGTGCATACAGTAGACCCTTTCATGACTCTGTTGTAATTTTTGTTAAAAAAGAGAGAAAAACCCGTATGGAAAAATGGCTGGCTTCTGCCTAGCAGAACAAGTAAAATAAGTAGGTATAGTAAAACGCTTTCTGTCCAAAAGAGCCATACATTATGTTCAGTTTGTAGCTAAATGAGATTCATTTTTTAAACTTAAGCTATACATTTTCATTAGGTTTACAAGGTTCTTCTTTCTTTCTGAACACATTATAATTCTCTTACGTATCATCGATTCATACATAAAATGGCATAACATAGAGCAATTTAAATCAAGTATAGCAAAATAAAGGTAATATGTTCAAAATTTTGAAATTGGCAGCTGACTCTTTTCAGAGCGGAGAAAGTGTTGTCTACAACAGTTATTTTACATGTTTGAGTTTGGCCCCAAGGGGGCTTGCGAAGGGATCAAACTTGAGAACTCCTGTTGTGAAGTCCTACTTCAACAACTGGGCTGCTTATCAAAAACACAAAAGGAAGCTCTACGCTGAGCCATCTTCGAGGGTATAGTAAAGCTTTTTTCCATTTCCACAAATAACAAAATCAGTGCAAAACGGAGCACAGTTCAGAGATATCAAATCACAAATTACTTAACACCCAAAAAGAAAGAAAGCAAGAATTGCAAAGCTATTGAAGCACACATATACCACATGGCATATTGCATGCATGAACACATACATAATATACTAAAAGGTTCCACAAATGTTGCAAATAAGAATTAGCCTACAGAAATCCCACACGCGTCGTATGTAAAACTGAGCACAGTAAACTTTACCCTAATCTACAAGAGCTTGACTGAATTTGAGGGGAGTCGGGGAAATGTTAAGCTTTAGTAGATTATGGTAAAGTCTTTTCTCTATTTCAACAATTATCAAAATCTATGTAAAATCGAGCATAGTTCAGATGAAGATATCAAATAAAAAATCACTCTAACTCTAAGAAACCAACTCAAGAATTCCGAAGCTATTCGAACACCCCTATACACCACATGGCATAATGCAAGAACACATAAATCATGACTAGAAAATTCTCGAAATGTTGCGAATAAGAATTAGCCACAACAGAAAGCCCACACGTGTCATTTGCATAAACCTCGTCTCACTGTCTTGTTCTTCATATAAAGAATCAGATTATGAAGTTAAATCCAATCACCAAATATACAAATGACAACAAGCTCTAATTTAAAATTACACTCTTAAATGCTTAATAATCATGGTGAGAAAAATACGCAAAACAAAAATCAACCAGTGCACTTTACGAAGACAATTACCTTGTAAGATCCATGACTGAATGATGGTTCGGCTATATTGTTGAAACCTTTCTAGACATACTTCATCCAGCCTCTTTTTCCTATGAAGGTTAATAAAGGTCACATACGGAGATTAGGTTTCAAGAGGAAACCATTAATACACATCGAAAATGTATTATGTCAAAAAGAGTAGAAAAACTTGAGGAAAAAAAGCATAAGGTATCAAAAATATGTTCGAGACAATTGTTTGTATCTATCAAAGTTTGACTGAATCTTCATGAACAAAAAGCACCTGGCAACATTACCGACATGACCAGCATTTAACCAACCAAGTAACTCTTCTCAAAAGCTGAACCACATGAATTTTTAATTTTTAATTTCTCGATTTCTGTTCTCAGCTTAAGCAAATGAAATGCGTCACTTACAATTAATACTTTTAGACCATCGCTTAGTGATCGAAATGATATGAAAGGAAACTACAACCTACATGTCCCAGGGACAACTCAGATAGGCTACTTCGCCATTAAAAAGAACACTTTCAGACCTTTACAAATGATAATCACAATTACCAAAGTGAACATCACATCATACTTTTAATCTTGGCGTAAATAACCCAACTTTCATTCTTCGAAAATCCTTTGCTGGTACCAAGACATCATTCCAATTTACAAAAAGGAAACCAGAAGCACATACAGACATTAATACATATTTTTGTATGAGTGTGCGTCTCACCTTTTCTGTGGTTGTACATGCCCTGATTTAACGGCTGCATATCTTCTAATAGGGAAACGCACTACTTGAGTATTGACCCATCTCACTGAAATACAATAAAACTGATAAGAAACCACCTAGTATAAAAAGTTACATACAGATTCAGAACTGGGTAATGATCACTGCCTGCATCACGAACCAATTAAGGGATCTTTGCGCATTTCTATGGAAAAAATCATTTCCGAGTTACACTTGTATAGCAAGCAGTACATTAGAAAGCAGGGAAGAGAATCACAATTACTTTTATTAGGAAAGTTCTCCGAGCTATCAAACACTCCCTCCGTTCCGAAATGAGCATCATTTAGTGTGTGGATAAAATGGTTGAATTTTAGGTAATTTTATTAGTGCATACAACTGAATGAATTCAGTAAATTCATCCCAAAATGACTCATCCGAGGACATTTTCAAATATATAAAAAGGGGAAGCAAGAAAACACCAAGAAAGATAACAATTCGCATAAACAAAGTAAAACCCACATACTTTTAATCATAAAGAACAAATCATATGGTATTAATCTGAGAAAAAAAAAACGCTTTTTTGCAATTTGGAAATGGGACAGCTTTACTTAACAAATGGAAAAGGGAAAGAAGAGTACCAGAAATAGAATGCAACGGGGTGTCGTTTAGTTGTTCGGGTAAGGATAAGAAGAAAATATTGCTGTAACGGCGTAACAATGGAAGCTTGAGTGTGTTCAGCGCCATTGTCATCTCCTTGCAACTCCAAGAGTGTGTGTGTGTGTGTGTGTGTGTGTGTGTTGTGTGTTGACTGTACTTGGCCCATGGGTAATATACTGAAAAATGGAATATGTAAAGCCCGTTGCAAAACTAACGTGGGCCGGCCCAATAAATCCAATGTATGTCAGCATGTATACTTGCTTTTAGAAAATGTGATCCAAATATTATGGCCAATGGTGGATAAAAGAGATAAGGTCATAAATACTTCAAATCCAATGAAATGTGTACACGTAGGAAGAACCGTATATTGAGAGCCACAAATTTATAAACATGAGATATTCCTTTGCCTAGTCAGAAAATACAATTGGTGCATCCTTCTACTTTACTATACATTCTTCTTCTTCAGACTTCTGAGGTCTTAATTTGCATTTGTAACAGAGAAAAGGGGTACCAACAAAATGGCCACAGCTTCAACAATGGCTAGCCAGCTGAAGAGCAGCTTTGCTTCTTCCTTGACCAGAGGACTGGTCAGTCCCAAGGGCATTTCTGGGAGTACTCCTCTTAGAGTCCTGCCATGCCAGAGGAAATTCTCTGTCAAAGCTGTTAAGACTGATAAGGTACTCCATCAACAAGATCATATCTTTCTTTCTTCAAATATTCAATTTCTTGAATTGTTTAATTTCCATAATTAATTTGTCGGTGCTTTTTGATTTTAAGAAACAATCAGTACATTTCTTGGACTTTCTTCTTCTTAATTACCAAAGCCAACACTAGAGTTCAGTAGTTTGTAAATTGACTATTAGTTGGTTTGATTGGGTAGATTTGTCCTTGTAATAGCTAGATACTCTCTCTCTCTCTCTCTCTCTCTCTCTCTCTCTCTCTCTCTCTCTCTCTCTCTCTCTCTCTCTCTATTTTTATTT
>JAOWAN010072155.1:0-11234 GCA_028566635.1 Lobelia cardinalis
TCAACAATATTAATAAGAATATTAAAATGAATATTTAGTTATAAAAAATACACAAACAACATAATAAAATGAATAAGGGCACCTAGGCGCTCCTTGCTAGGAGCGCATAGGCGCTCCATATAATTTCTACCGGAGGGAGTGATCATTGATTTTCTATCTGAATGTTTGACATATGATTAGAATGAATAAGCGATATCCGCTGCTTTCTTTAGAGCTTGTATGAAAACATTATTTTCAATTGTGAGTTTTCTCGGACAGGATAAAGCATTTCAATCGGGTTTGACATTAGCGAGAGATGCTTAATGGGTGCCACTAGTCATGCCCAATCAAGCCCCCCAGTATTTGCAATAGAACTGTCGTGATCTTCGGCACCATTCTGCTTGTAAGTCCACTATTTCGAATTTTTTTAGAGTTCATCAGAACATCTACGCACCAGCTGTTTGACATTTTGTCAAAGAACTGCTATGATGTTTATTTGGCATCATTCATTCTTTAATTATTAGGTACCCAAATAGATAAAGGCGATGGGGTAATAGGAGATGACAAGAACAGGGACACCCATTAAAATTCACTTTATTAATTACACATATTGAAGTGCTCTCAACATACAATTTCAGACAAACTAACAATAGAGATTATTTTCAAGATTTTGGTCAAACGACCAAATCTGCAACAATTCCCAAATCAGAGCCTAGACAGTAGTTGTAAAGTTGAAATTGGCACATGTTGTTTGGCGGAAGAGGAGGGATGAGCTGAACCCGAGCATCGATTTGGCTACATTGAACTGCAAAAGATTGTTCTCAAGTTGGTAGCCTCCAATCACAATGGCAGGCCATGGGAGAATATCTCCTTGCTTCACACTTACAAACCCAAGACACATGACATCCTTGCTCACTTGCACCATCGAGTTTGCTCCAAATATCCTCCAGTATACTTCCTCACTCTGCAAAACTAAATCAATGGCGGGGACAGCAGGTCCCACTCGCGTGCTTCCAATGTTCTTTGAGCTGTAGCAGACTTCAAATGGCGACACTGGTGCGACCCTAGTGACATTGGACAATGCTTGGTCAAAAGCCTTGACAACTGCAGCATAAATCGATTCTTCAAGGAGCGTGTAAGGATTCACCGTGCTAATCTTGGTTCCGCCATTGCCTTGTGCATCAAAAGAAAGGAGTGTAGTGTTTATTGGAAGGGCTTGTCCATTTATCTTGATAGATTTGACTCCGATAAAGTATTCCGAAGAGGGCTGCTCTATCCATTCTCCGCGGTTGACTATAAGTGGGGTATAAGTAAGAGCGGAGGCGACATTGATGTTAGGAAGAAATACATAAGGTCCATCACCGAGAAAGACGACGCCCTTTGAAGAAGGGCTCAAGCATATTGCAAATATTTTCCGGTAATTAAAGAACCTTGCGAATTGAGAAGGCAGTGCTGTTGCAATCCTACCCAGACCAGCAATACCCTTGACTCCATTTGCAAGACCATCTAAGAGAAATGTCTTGGTACAGAAGAAGTAAAACTGAGGCACGGAAACAAACCGTGTAGGGTTCTTCCCATTTGTGGACTGGATCGAAATAACATCCGAAGTAAGGTCCCCAGCAGTGGCGGTCCGACTTACGGAATTGAGCGAGAAGTCAGTACATGAATCGTTGTGGCAACCCGGTCCAGCAGGGTGATCACAAGTGTCGCAAAATGTTTTTAACGTTGTAGATTTGCATTGTGGGGTATGGCAGGTGTAATATCCGTAGGTGGAGGAGATGTAGCCAGATTCACAGTCTGTCCATAAGTATTTGCCGCCTAAGTCTAGGGTTAGGGACAAGGAAACAAGGGGAGTTCTCTGTTTGATACTGGTGAGATACTGGAGGGTTTTGGGATCTTTGGTGACTTGGAGAAGAAGTGCTTTGGGCTTGAACTGGGTTTGGGCCAAAGTGGCTGAAATGAATAGTAAAGAGCAGATGGCAATGAGATGAACAGCAGATGCCATTGGACAAGAGATGTAGGTGGCCTCCGAAGTAGGGAATGGCTGTATGGTTTTATAATCGAATGGATGTACTGGGTTTGGGTCAAGTGAACCTTCTATGATAGCACAAATGTTGACTACATCAGTTTTATGAGTTTGACTTTGCTTGTTATTTTTTCACGGTTTTATGGCACAAATGTTGGTGCGTGTACGACTTGACTGTATGCAGTGTGTTTCTTATATTTTAGGGAATGATATGGGATAACATTTCAAATGAAACCATCAAAATCTTCATGTCTTGTAGAGCACAAGGTAGATACCATTGACTTGAGGTCGATGGTGCTGCCGTCTCTAGTCGGCCTGAAAAAGAACCCGTAACAATGTGCTCATCTTTTGTATTCTTCGGCGAGCTTTTCAGGAGTCAAAATCTGGGACTGATTATTTTAACTTCTGTACTTTTTAGTGGAGGATGAAGACTAGTCCCCTGGTTTTAAGAAGGTTACTTGTGAACTGGGATGGATGTGATCAATATGCAACCAGCTGGGTAATCTAGTTAGGTGAGCCCCTAAGTTTGGTTAACTGGGTTCGGCACACTGGATACAAACAGCATTCAGCAGGGTCGTTTTATAAATGTTACCATCACTTTCGATTTTTATTTTTTTTAAGTTTTTGAGTTTTATGCATCACATCAATTATCTCTCAACTTCTTAACACTAGTAATCGTGCACCCGTGATATCAATCTAGCTTTTATCGATTAATTACTGCACGAAAATTATAAAATACTTCGTCTGTTTTAATTTAATTATCCTTTATCCATTTGCACAATATTTAAGGAAAGTAAATTTTGTAGAAATGAAAAGTGAGTCAAAATGGAATTTGTGGATATAAACCACTTGTCATATTCTCAAATAGGAAAGTGAACAATTATTTTAAAACTTTCCAAAATAGAATAGTGAACAATTAAAATGAAACAAAGTGAGTATTAATTAATTTGAAATTCATTGATTTTATCTATAATTTAATCAAATTATTGAACATTTGGATAACTAGGATTGGTTGTTGGGGGTCTCTACAAAATCCCTTTTTGTAATAATTTAGTTATTATTAATATATTAAATATTACACAACTTAGCCTAACCAACTAAGTAGTAAAGTAGGAGTTATTAACATTACAAACCACTCTACATCGTTGTATCTTTTACTTACTCATTTTGATTTTATTTGTTTGTTTAACTGTTATTTACTTACTGGCGTCATTGGTTGATTCATGATTCATACATGCTCAAAGCATCATGCTTTTCTACTTGCCTATCGTCAACTTGCTTAAGCTTTGGATCGTACCTTTTATATCTGATTACCTAACCTCTTTACTTTAGACATCATTGCTTAATCAATTAGCAAGTGAACCTTAAGTAGTTAAGACTTAATAGAGCTATTTTCGTAGCAGCTAAGTTTGAATGACTTAAGCTTGCTCGACGAAAAGATTTGAAAAGAGGTTTCAGTTTAAATATGCTATTCACGCCCCTCTAGTTTATTTCGCCTTCCGGTGGGAAAATAGTTTCGATGTTAAATAGTACAACAAAAATGACTTTTTAAGGCATTCAAAAAGTGCCAGATTTGCAGGAAAAAACTTTTCCAGCACTTAAATAAGTGCCATCGTAAGTTGTGCCGGAAATAGTAACCGGCACTTAATAAATGCCGAAAAATATTTATCAGCGCTTTTTCCAACACTTTTTTAAATGCCTTCTATTTTCGGCACTTATTCAAATGCCACAAATCCCCGGCATTTAACTAAGTACCGTTAATTTAAATGCCGCAAATTTTCGGCACTAATTGAAATGTTTTAATTTTCCAGCACTTATCGGCAATTTTCCGATATTTACTAAATTCTACAATTTTCCGTCATTTACCGCATTTCATAAATGGCCAATTTTGACATTTAAATTTGCGTCGAATCGGATCATTATGTCGAAATAATGATCACTAATAAATCATACACTTTTTTTCCTAATAAAATAGACACAATCATTATAACGTACTACCAATTAGTAACGTACCTCTTAGCATTGATAAATGTGATAATTATCCATTAACATAATTACAGCAAAGAAAGTAGTATACAACTGAAAATTATATGGAGTGCCTAGGCACTCCTTACTAGGAGTGCCCATAATGTACATAGCAATTATAAATAATGCACATATTTTTTTCATAATGCACATAAATTATATTATGTGTATTTTTTATAACTGCTATGTGTATTATGGGCACTCCGTAGTAGGAGTGCCTAGGCACTCCATATAAAAATTGGTATACAACAGGACCAAAATTCAATAGTCACTGGATTTTGACTCGCCAAAATTCCGTTCATTGTTTCTTCCACTTTATCAATTAGTATCTCCTTCAAACTTACTTCTTGAGTTCCGCGATAGAAAGTGAGGGTGAGAGTTCTACTACGACCTGAAATATGAGCAAGCACCATCACAGGTATCAGATGTGAAGGTTTGCATCAATCATTAATTAGTGGTTCATTCAAGTTACTGGCCTACCTTCATGAAATCCTCCTACTCAACAACAGTGTCAGCTGAACCCAGATCCTCTCTCCCATTTTCTGTTCACTCACATTATGATGTGACCCACTAATAATGGATCCCACCACAATGTGAGTGATGAGACAGAAAAGGGGACAGGAAATGGGACAGATGATCTCATCTCGTGTCAGCTTGATGTGGAAGTCGAATCGGACTGAGTTAATTGCTAAAACCTACAAACTAAGTACTCCATTGACAAATTAACCAGTCTTAGACAACCTTTTAGATACATGAAGCACCTCATTTGCTGGTTAAATCAGTAATTAAAAGATCTCAAAGGGTAGAAGAGCAAATAGACAATAATAATAATAATAATAATAATCACTAAAGCAATAATAATGGACAGAAAACTCTTTCATGGGAAATTTGAAAACAAGGAAGGGTGAACAGGCAAATTGGAAGATAATAATAGGTTAAGTAGCATTTGGGCAACTCTATTTACTCTGCAGCTCGTTGAATAGACTGATTCTCCCTTCCTCTTTCTATTTCTCCTCGTAATTTTTTAACCCAATAACGACTCACCTTGCGCTTTGTTGAATGTCTGCACCAGTAAAGTTTTGGGGGGCATCTCTTTGCTATCGAGTAAAGTGATACATCTTCATCATGCAATTTTAAAACTTTTGTGTCGGTGCTTTCAGAACCCTGCAAAATAGAGTAAACACTCACATCCTGATAGAATTCATCAAGGGAGGTTCACTTGGCAGAAAGCTAACCTTGATGTCTCTATAAACTATAAGAATTCATCAAACAATAAACTCCTCAACGTAGAGGAGAGCTTACCAAATCCTTCCAGAGTACCAAATAGATCTGCAAAAAAAAAAAAAAAAAATGAGAGGGGGAGAGGATATTGAGAGAGGGGAGAAGTTTACCGGCGGTGGACGATGAGAGTGGCGGTAGTTTAGGCGGCGGCGATAGGGTTGGCTGAGGTGGTGGCATTGAAGTTGGTTCCGTTTGAAGGAAGGGGAGAGCGAGACATTGGTGGTTGCACTGGTGATGTGGTGGCGCTGGTCCGTTAGTTAGTGGGCTGGGTTGTGGGCCGGTGGAGGCGTCAATTGGACCGTGTGTAATAGAACCATTTTTATTAAACTGGGTTGCTATTTTCTGCTCTAATAATTTTTAAAATCGCCTTCAATTTTGACAAATATATCCTTATTATTTATCGTTCCTAATTTTTTACTCACACCTCATTATCATATATTCATTCTAATACTTTCATTTTAATATTTGTATATTTAAATCCTTAATACCAATCCGACCCACTATCGGCTGCTCCCATTCAAATTACCTTTATGGCCGTCTTTCGGCCATCGAGGCGTTGGTACGTCCTTCTCCTCTAGTACCTGCTCAAGCTAAAATCTCTAGAAAGGATTTTCATGTCTTATGTGATTAATTAGAGAGGGGAAGATGAGTAATATTTTGGAATAAGAGTTTTTCAAGCGGCTATATATATAGTTGTGAAAGTTCTTAGCAAAGTTATAATATTTTGGTAGTTATAGGCCAACGTGCTGTTGGTCGACAAACCTGAATTTAAGAAAATGAAACTGAAAAATTAGTATTCTAGAAGGGATTGAAATAGATAATAAAGAGTAAGGATTTAAGTGTATAAATATTAAATTTAAGGTATTAAAATGATTATATGATAATGAGGTGAAGTAAGAAATTTAGGACGAAAAATAATAAGGATATTTTTGTCAAAATTGGAGGCGATTTTGGAAATTTTATGTGTTGTTTTGGTTTTGTAAAAGTTTTACAATTTTGTTAAATTTGAAAAAATTATATGATAGTTATGGAGAGAGAAAAAGAGAGAGAGTGATAGTTGTGATTTGATGTGATGTTTAATAGAATATAAATGTACTATAGGGGTATGTAAAAATAGTAGGTAGAGAGAGAAAACTTGTGTTTTTAAAATTTAAATGGTGAACAAGTTTTTGGTATATTTTTCAAATAAAGCTTCAAAAACTGAACGGATAAATGCACCCGTAGTGTTTATTGGAAGGGCTTGTCCATTTATCTTGATAGATTTAACTCCGATAAAGTATTCTGAAGAGGGTTGTTCTATCCATTTTCCGCGGTGGACTATAAGTGGGGTATAAGTAAGAGAGGAAGCGACATTGATGTTAGGAAGAAATATGTAAGGTCTAGCACCGAGAAAGACGATGCCCTTTGAAGGGCTCAAGCATATTGCAAATATTTTTTGGTAGTTAAAGAACCTTGCGAATTGAGAAGGCAGTGCTGTTGCAGTCCTATCGAGACCAGGAAAACCCCTGACACCATTTGCAAGACCCTCTGTCTAGATGACTTGTAATAGATAGGATAAATAATGGATCTCTCTCACAAATTCAAGTCTGACTAGCTTGGTAGAGGACTAGCCAGCTAGTTGATGAACCTCTATACATCCTGTGTACTTTACATTCTGCATTTCCTTTCTGTTTTGATTACTTTCTTTCTGTCTGGCTATCTCAAATCCTTCAGGATCAGATGACTCTGTTTCCAAATAAGGCATCCGACTGAGCATAACTTTACTCAAAATCTTTCTAAGCAAAATCATTACTTAGTAAATTCATTAGTCTTCCGCTGCACTAAAACTCCTTCGTCAATTCAAGGGTGAGAATTTTCTAAGTTATCTGTTTTAAGGAAGAAAATTTTTAATAGGCTATTCACCCCCCCCCCCTCTAGCCTATATTGAGCTAAGTAGGACCAACAGTTAAAGTCTTTGTAAATCCTATAAATAGCCTTATAAAGTAATCTCATCAATCAATAAAAGAAGAACAATGTCAATAATTCCCTCGATAACCATTGTTCTAACATGGTATCAGAGTGGTTTTCATAATTCGTGGGATTCAAAAATAAACTTTATCAAATCAGCCAAAACAGCCATCAAAAGCCTACAAAATCCAAGCACGATATCACAAATTGGTTCAATCGTGTTAAAAAATAATAGCCAAACACAAGCCCAAAATTCAAGAACCTATCAAACTCAGTCCTCCATTGGAAAAATAACTCAATGAATTCTTGATAGTGGGGCAACGGATACAGTTTCATATGACTTGAGGGATATCGTGACTTCATCTATTCCCACTAAATCATCTATTCAGAGTGCGAATGGTGAAGTGCCTCGGGTTCATGGAGTAGGAACAATTGAACTGTCCCCATCCTTGAAATTTAATAATTGTCTTTATGTTCCGAACTTTTCATGCAAGCTATTATCACTTAGTCAAGTTACAAAGGAACTAAATTGTGTAGTGCTAATGTTTCCCACTTTTTGCCTATTGCAGGATATTCAGTCGGGAAAAGTGATTGGGCATGGTACTGAGCGTGACAGATTGTACTATGTTGATGAGGTGGCTTAACAAGGAACTGCATCGTTTGCTCACGGGACTGTAGAAAGGCAAAAGTGGTTATGGTATAGACGATTAGGACATCTATCGGCCGGGTATCTTCACATATTAGGTAGGTGGAACCACCGAGCCGCCTCCTATGGCACATTCTCGAACCAACTCAGATGATTCTACCACCCCGACTAATATCCCCGAGGTTAGTACTCATAGTTCAATAGACAGTCGCTGATCTGTCTAATGAAATTAGTACAGAGGCAGAGACAAAAAGGCAGGGGGAACCAGAAACAGAAAGGCAGGGGAAGCTAGAAATAAAAAGGCAAGGGGAGGCAGAAGGAGAAAGCCAGGGGGAGACAGAAATAGCAGTCGAAGAACAGCCGAGATATATGCTACCTCCCAGAACCACTCGGGGAATTCCAGCAAAGATATATGTACCAGAATATGAACCCAAGAGCACAAGGTATCCAGTAGGAAATTGTGTCAAAGGAAATCTATCACAGAGTGCCAAAGCCTTTACCACGGCTGTATACTCAGATGTAGTTCCTAAGACAGTCGAGGAGGCTCTTTTAGATGAAAGATGGGTTCAAGCTATAAAAGAAGAGATGAGAACACTTGAGGAAAGTGGGAAAAGTGTAGCCTGCCATTCGAGAAAAGAGCTGTCGGATGTCGATGGGTATTCACAATAAAACACCGAGCAGATGGGTCAGTCGAGAGATATAAAACCAGATTGGTTGCCAAGGGATATACACAGACCTACGACATTGATTATTCTGAGATATTCTCTCCAGTAGCAAAGATTGACACTATTCAAGTACTACTCTCATTAGCAGCTAATCGAGATTGGCCTTTACATCAGTTTGATGTAAAGAACGCCTTTCTCCATAGGGATCTTAAAGAAGAAGTCTATATGGAACCCCCACCAGGCTTCACCGATCAGTATAGAGACGGAGAGGTATGCAGATTAAAGAAGGCATTGTATGGACTGAAACAGTCTCCAAGGGTATGGTTTGGGAGATTCATAGTAGCAATGAAGAAGTATGGATATCAGCAGAGTAACTCAGATCATACACTATTTTTGAAGAAGAATAATGGTCGAATTACTTGCTTGATAATTTATGTTGATGACATAATTATCGCTGGGGATGATAAAGAAGAAATCGCTCTGCTGAGAAAGAACTTGTTTCAGGAGTTTGAAATGAAGGACTTAGGGGAGCTGAAATATTTTATGGGAATTGAGGTGCTAAGATCAAAGAAAGGTATCTTTATATCCCAGCGTAAGTATGTGCTAGATTTGTTAACAGAAATCGGGATGATAGACTGTAAGCCAGTTGAAACTCTTATGGTAGTAAATCATGGACTCAAGCTAGTTGGAGCAACTCTAGCAGACCGAGAATAGTACCAACACTTGGTTGGAAAGCTGATTTACTTATCTCATACTCGTCCAGATATTGCATATGCGGTGGGAGTCCTTAGTCAGTTCATGCATAAGCCTCAGGCAGATCATATGGAGGCCGCAATGCATGTGGTGAGATATCTGAAAGGGACTCTAGGAAGAGGAGTTTTATTTCAAAAGAATGGACACCTTGAAATTGAGGCGTATACTGATACAGATTGGGCAGGGAATCCAGTAGATAGACGATCAACCTCGGGGTATTTCACTTTTGTGGGAGGAAACGTAGTAACCTGGAAAACTAAGAAACAAAAGGTCGTTGCTTTGTCTAGTGCAGAAGCTGAGTTTCGGGGTATTGCTCGAGGAATTGCAGAGGTCCTATGGTTACGGAAATTGCTAGCCGAAATTGGCTATCCGTCTCAAAGTTCATGTAGCCTCTTTTGTGATAACAAGGCAGCTATCAGTATTTTCGAGAATTCAGTTCAGCATGACCGTACTAAACATGTTGAAGTAGATAGACACTTTATCAAGGAGAAAATAGATGACAGTATTATATCACTTCCATTTTTCCACTCTGAAGATTAGCTTGCAGATATTCTGACTAAAGCAGTAAATAAAAAAAGTTTTGCAAAGGCTCTGTGCAAGTTGAGTGTTGGAGATCCTCTGAACTTAACTTGAGGGGGAGTGTTAGATTCAGTGTATAAGAAGTAGGTAAGGTTGATGAGATTTTTCCAATATGAATTGGTTCAATGTATAGGGGTTGTTAAAGTCGTTGTAAACTCTATAAATAGCCTTGTAAAGTAATCTCATCAATTAATAAAAGAAGAACAATTTCAATCATTCTCTCGATAACCATTGTTCTAACAAAGGAAACAAGGGGAGTTCTCCGTTTGATACTGGTGAGGTACCGGAGAGTTTTGGGATCTTTGGTGACTTGGAGAAGAAGTGCTTTGGGCTTGAACTGGGTTTGCGCCAAAGTGGCGGACAAGAATAGTAGAGAGCAGATGGCAATGAGATGAAATGAAGATGCCATTGAACTCTGAAGTAGGGAATGATTTAATTTATAATCGAATGGAAGTAGTGGGTTTTGAGTCAAGCCAACCATCCATGACTATGACAGTTCATTTCATGCTAAATTCCTCTTTATTCACGTGTGCACAAATGTTGATGCAGAGCGTTTATCATAGTAAGAGAGCGTTTTGACACCGTTGAAACTATTTGAAACGTGCTTTTAATTAGTTAACTTATCGAAACTTTTTCGGTTATTGAATTTTTTTCATTTATATTAGTTTGACCACAGCAGATGGTGAATCTCAAGATCACTATAACAGCAAATCTTGTCAATATGTTCCCTTCCCTGAGCTGAGAGTGAGCTGGATTATGCACCCTGTTGAGTTCACCAAGCACTTGATGCTTCAAGAAGAGCTGTGTAAAGGTGGCTTTCATCTTTCATGGTCTCCATAAGATTCTTCGCAGCAAGACATTATGTCACGACAACGAACACATTTGTTAAGCCTATTCTAAGCAGAATCTTAAGGCCAACTAGAATCGCATGAAGTTCCGCTTCAATGACATTGCAGGCTGGTAACCAGCTTCCGTGGTAGCCCTCGATCCCGGTCCCTATTGTGGTACGAAACAGCTCTCCAAACTCCAAAGCCAAACTGTGTCGCATTCTCCTGCAAGCTCTCATCGACTCATCCGTGTTGGGTTTGAGCACGAGGAACCCAACTCACAAGTCTACTAGTTAGTAGCAAAAGAACAAGAGGGATAATTAAACAGAAAGAAGCATTTTGAACTTCCTCCAATCATCTTCCCTGATTGGAAATGGGGTAGAAAAATCCCTAAAATTAACAACAACAACAACAACAAAGTCTTTATCACAAACTAGTTGGGGTCGGCTAAGATGAACCATCAATAGTCCAAAAGTCTCAAAGAAAAGGATAAGAGAGAAAAGAAT
>JAOWAN010072166.1:0-11233 GCA_028566635.1 Lobelia cardinalis
TTAGAGAGAGGGAGAGAGCCGGTCAATCCTACCCTCCACTCCATCCCATTCATTGTGTTGAAATGTTAATTCAGAAAATACTGCTTATCTACAGTATTTTGGACTTGTGCATGTAATATAGATTCCTCAAACACTTCTCAATTGGCGCCAAATACTCAAATGGCCTCCATACATTCATTGCAACAATCTGACTACACAATATGAACATAAATGCAAAGAAGAATCGTGCAAGTAAACACCAAACACATTAATATTAGAACCTTTGATAGACTTAACAGCAAGCTATCAATGAAAAGAGAACTCACAAAAATATCCGGGGTATTTTTCATCCATTTTTTTTAAAAAATTATTTTTTTCTCATTAGTCCCATAATTTTTCTATCTATCCTTCTCTTATTTTTTACTTTATCATTACAAAAATTCAAAAACTAAATCAAAAAACCACTCGTCTAAACGCAATCATACATTTTTTACCACTATGATGGAGTTCGCCATTGTGTTCCACGATGGAAGAGCCATCGCTATGTGATGGAGTTTGTCGTATCATTAATTTCAGTTCAATTCACAACCCTCGCAGCACTTCTGAGGTTAACTTTTTATTTGATTGTACATTGCATATTTTTTGGTTAATTCCTTTTTTAAAAATATTTATAAGTACCTGATATTTTTTTTCATGGTTATTATAGATGTGGCAGATTTGATTAAGAAAGCAAGAGAAGGTGATCTAGATGCTATTGAAACCTATATTTTTTAAAATGCACATGAGCCGCTTCTTCATCAATGTGATTTTTTCAAAATTTTGGATAGCGCAAAATCATTAAAATCATTCAAAAGAACGGAGGAAAGTTGCTGATCCTAAAAGTGTATATTTAACAATATTTAACGTATAGTGAAAAAGTAAATGGAACGGTGCTTTTTGTTGCAACTTGTCTATATGTCACACTATAACTAATAACAGAAAAAAGGTACTCTTTCTGCACAATAAATTGATTTCATTGTATACATTACACGTTCTAGTATATCTTAGAACAGTGTACGATATGTAAACTATACTCAATATACTGATGAGCATTTAAACATTTTTACAAATGAGACTATTATTTGGAACAATAGTTGGTGCACAGTTCAATATGGGTCTGTTTCGGGGATCAAGGGAGTATTTTGCTCTATCTTATTATGTCATTCGAATGAACATTTTCTGGCATAACGCGTAGACACTGCTGGCCGGCATCTCAATTCTCGTCACAGCTTTACAATAGCACTAGAAAGATGGGATCCTACGTTGGGTATGAATTATGAACAATAACTACAAATTCCCTTTGGAAGTATAACGTGGTACAAAATAATAATGATGTGAACAACCCAGCTCTGGTACCGTGCGCCTTCCATAACACAAGGTCGGTGAATCACAACAGGGAAATCCACTTCACGCTTCGATGGGCTTGTCAAAGCATCTTGACAGACAAAAGTGCTTCATCCTAGCTATTAGCGCAAAAATGCTGAAACACGGGAATATAAGCAAACCCACAGCCAAGTACCTGCAATGTTTGGATTTGGAAGCAAAAGTTGAGTACCGCCATCAGCTGAAGCAGCCACAGCAACATCCTCCTATTTACTTCTTAAAGAAGACAATAAATCGAGAAACGAACTATAATAACTTACCAGAGAAGTGGGCGAACAAGTCCCAAACATTTATGTTAACTGCTCTATCAATGACTATTAGTTTTTCCTTCTGTTTAGAATATGGAAAATAGGGTGTAAAGGCTAGGGTTGGCAAATGGCAATAAGCCGAGTTGGCCCTGAGCTTTGATATCATAAGCTCGACTCAACAAGGTTAAACCCAACTTTAGCAGAGCCACCTTCACAAGATAGGACAGAATATTACTTCGTACTTGAATAAAAGTGTACTA
The DNA here is from genome assembly GCA_028566635.1 of Lobelia cardinalis. Taxonomy (NCBI): domain Eukaryota; kingdom Viridiplantae; phylum Streptophyta; class Magnoliopsida; order Asterales; family Campanulaceae; genus Lobelia; species Lobelia cardinalis. The sequence continues at coordinate 1,910 of JAOWAN010072166.1, forward strand.
CTATAATGTGGGTATTTAATGCACCCATAATTATTTTGTATTAATTGAACAATTTCAAGTCATCCAAGCAAGTTCAGTTACCAAGGTTGAAACTGTGTTAACGATCCACTCATTTCTATCATGAGCTCAAGCTGAACAAGTTATGAACGAGGGTTCAAGTCACACTCAAGCTGGTGGGCTTTATGTACAGTCCTAATAAAGGCAAAGTTAACTTTCCTTGACAGCAAGAATCATATTAGTACCAAGCAGAAGTGGCTGTACCAAGAACGCCTATGTAATTGGCAAAATACCACCAAATATACCGAAGATCCTAAACTTGGGCTATTTCCACTTTTAACTGAAGTCACATGCAGCACTGGTTTGATTGGTATATTAAACTATAAGTCACATGGAATGTTAAAAGTTAAAACCATGAAAATACAAAGCATTGCTTTAGACCAAATTTTTATAGCAGTAACATCCCAAATGGACTTTGACACTTATAATTACGTACCATAATGGAGCATAAGGTGAGGACAAGTCCAGAAAGGGATATGGCCACCTGCAACAAAAAGAAAATAGTGATTACTTATTGAATGGAAAAGTATAACTCGAGCAGGTAGCCATATGTCACTACTCTAATTGCTATAGCCATTGCCAAATTTTACTTCATAGGACGACTATAAGATATGACAGTACTAGAAGATGCAATACCTATCTTTTAATTTTTCTATAATGAGGACAAGACTGACTGTCTAACAAATGACATTCACACAGTAGAAAGGTTTTTCATTTGTGAATTTTTTTTAAATCTATTTGGACATTGCTTTGACATAATTTGGTTCTATAACATAAAATCGAAATGAGCAACTTGTGATTATACACTGCAATGTCACAGGTACTTTTCTTTCGTATAACATTCTTCTTCATATTGGATGTCAAAAAGAAAAGGGAATCCTTATGAACAAATATAGAAGGTACCTTTAGTCATATTAGAGTCACAAGACTCACAACAGAACTAGCTTTGTAAAAAGTAAGAACACAATTATTGTCATGTAAAAGGAGAGAGCTCAGCGTACCACAATGAAACACAAGCATGGATGATCCACTGGAAAATGACATATGTACAAGTCCATAAAGCAAAATATGCTATACGAAAGAATGGGAATCGCTGTAAGGAGATGACAGCTCAAAGTCAGCATTATAAGTAAAAACAAGAATTCAATGCTTAAAAGTTAAAAGTATGCATGTCTCTATAATGAGAAGAGCACCTTAGATAGTACGGGGGAAATTTCAGGGAGAGGACATAGCTAATCAATTAATATAGACCATAGATAGAAATTAAGAGGATCATAAGGGGCTGACGACTTACCATGCTATTTAGAATAAGGTCAACAAGGAGAAAAACGGCATTGACGGAATGCATGCCAACAACGATCTGCAGTAGGCAAAAGTCAGACCAGAGTCCTAAAAAGCAGTACAAAAAACAATCTCTAAATATTGGTGTAAATCAAGATATAATTAAAAAAAATACACCTAATTAAGAATACGGAAATCTAGAGCAAATGCATATCAATATCCAGCATTTCCATATTGGTCAACAGTGGTCTACTTTGTAGTTTAAAACGGTTAAGTAAACTTTTCATTCTAATTTAGCTGCCTTGGTAAATAGTGGCAAACATATCTACTGGCATAGCTGACGTTTCATATTTCAGAAAGCAATGCTTGAATTTTCAAATGCAAAGCAGTTTTCTCTGAGATTATTAGGGGATCAGGTGGTTTTTCTAGCTTCTCTTTGGAGTATGCTTCTCGATGCTGAGTGCATCCTCTATGGTTCTCTCAAGGGATTGGGAGACTGTGGGTAGATTGTTTCTTTTTGACATGTCTTATGTGATGACCTTGCACAGGACCGAATCAAATGGAGAAAAAAGATTCATGTAGCCGACCCTAAGTTACTGAAACATGTTACAATTAGGTTGGGTAGTAGTGATGGTTCTCACTTGAGTGAACTTTATTGTCCATCTTTTCCTGTTCTGTTTATCAACAAAATTTCAATTTTCTATCACTAAAAGAAAAACAGAAGATAGCGGAGCTGGATTTCATCCTATAGAAGCTTCTTTATATGTGAGTTTGAGTTTACAATGAGTTGATCCTCGTCTTTGTTCAGAATTTACTCCCCTCGAACTAAATTGCTGGAGTTCTCCCTGATTAAAATACAAACATAAGATACACAGGGCCAGCCCTAGGACAAAGAATGTAAATCAATGTGAGAAGCTTATAAAACTTGGCAAAACTTTAAAAACCTAAACAATTTAGAGCGATACAAAGTTGCTAATAAAGAAGTAAAGAAATCCGTGAGAGGCTAAGGGTAAAGCATTTGACGACTTTTATAATAAATTAGAAATAAAAGAGGGGGAAAAGGCGATATACAAACTTGCAAAATCAAGGGATAGGAAAGCCAGGGATTTCAACGAGGTAAAATGCATTAAGGATGAAGACTCGCGCATTTTAGTCAAGGATGAACAAATAAAAGTTAGATAGAGAATATACTTTGAGAAACTACTAAACGAGCAACATGTAGGAAATGTAGTGAATAACGATAGTAGCACCAATATGAAAAGTAGAGATGTTACTTTCTTTCGTAGAACTAATGAATAAGGTAAAGTTTGTCTTAAGAAAGATAAAAATTGGGAAAGCTTTAGGACCGGATGTAATACCAATTGAGGTATGGAAATGCCTAGGTGAGGTAGGTGTGTCTTGGGTAGTTAGTTAAGTTATTTAATAAAAGTATAATGACAAATAAAATGTGAGATGAGTGGAGAAGGATCATTATAGTACCAATATATAAACATAAAGGTGACGTTCAAAGTTGCACGAATTATAGAGGTATTATTAAACTAATGATCAACACAATGAAGTTTTGGGAGAGAATAGTTGAAAGTAGACTAAGGTGGGAGACAATATGTATTGGAGAATCAATTTGGTTTTATGTGGGGTAGATCAACAATGGAGGCTATTGACCTATTAAGAAGATTGATGGAACGCTATAGCGAAGGAAAAAGGATCTACACATGATCTTTATTGATTTGGAGAAGGCCTAGGTAGGTAATTTGATTGATCCTAGAAGAAAAAAAGGTTAGTGTGAAATATATTGAGGTTATCGAAAATACATATGAACCACAATAGGAGAGGCATCGACGTTAGTTAGAACCACAATAGGAGAGGCATGTGAATTACTATTGGACTACACCAAGGATCCGCCTTAAGCCCGCATCCTTTTACCTTATAACCACGGTAGGAGAGAAATGCGAGTTTCCAATTACTATAGGATTCGTAATGAACAAATACGAACAACTGTAAAAGTAGCTCGTATAAGAGAAAATAAGAGAGAACCGCCTAAAGTGCTTTGGTTATGTACAACGTAGGTCCCTTAGTGCTTCGGTCAAGAACCGTGATGATATTAGTCTTAATCAAGCTAGGGGTAAGGGTAGGTCAAAGTTAACATGGACATCAGCAATACAGAAAGACAAGAAAGATTGTGATTTATATGGTGACTTGGCATTGGATTGCGTGGAATGGTGAAAAAGAATTCATGTAGCCGACCCCAATTGATCGGTATTAAGCTTTGTTGTTATTGTTGAAATTGGGGTTTTTATTACGATTAAAGGTGGATGAGGACATGGAACCTTGCCTCGACCCTACACGATCATGCCTAGAAATAGGCTACACAAACATGCCAACAAGTGGGCTTAATAACATATCTTCAGCAAGATGATAGTTTCTCCTTAATGTTGTCCCTAATGTGATTTGAACCCCTTACCTCCCCATTAGAGGAGAGAAGGGAAGACCATTAGTACTGGAGCTCATTGGTGTATCCCAGGATGTTCAAAACGAGATATGAGGCTTCATTAAATAACACAAAAGTATTTCAGAACTGGAATGCAGCAAAATCAGTTTGCCTTCAAACCAAAAGGAACACGTGTTCTACTTCCAAAACTAGTGAAGAAAGATAATAATCATCATTATTGGTTAACAAAATTATATTGTTCTGAAGCGTGAATTCCATTACTTCTTTTTTTTCAGTATTGCAGTATGCCAGAAAACCAGCTACAAGTAAGAGTCAATTGTACAGGCAAAATAGAGTTTAGATTATTTTTTCAAAGAAAATGGATGAACTATCCACATTTATAATGCAGTACACATATAAACAATGAAGATGCAAAGACAGCTAAACAGGGCTCACACTTACAAGACTCAAGCTGTAACCTTTGGGAGTGAGAAATGGATATATTAGAAACCAAAAGACAATATCAGTGAGCGCCACAGCACCTCCACATATCTATTTAGAGACAGAGCAAATAGAAGTCAGAAAGATTCCAAACAATTTGTTGTCATCGTATGCCTGTAAGTTGCCCCTACAAACAATCGTCTCTTCCAGTTTGATTTTTGAAGTGAGCAGAAAGTATGCAGTCTAGAACAATTTTAAAGAAGAAATAATGACACCCTTGAGAGCAGCATTTCAGCGATCACACTGAACGAATAAAAGATGCAAGCAATAGAAGGATTCTCTGAATTAAACTAAAATAAATTCAGCAAGGAAAAACCCTACTTTGGCATGCTGTTCTGCAAATCCAAAGGTTAGATGACCTACCAAAGTTTCATGCATAGTTTCATGAATATCTATAACTACTTCATAGGAGTCCAGATCTTCTATCCCAAAAGGTGTCCTATTTCCTGTCCCATCTTTCTAAAACTCCATCTCAACCATTTAAAAGATGACCCTAAAATTTTAAACCCTAAATTCTAGTTAATTTAGAATACGTGTCGTTTTTAAAAGCTATGTGACACGAGATGTAACACCATTTGGGACAGGAAATCCAAATTCACTTCCTAGTGGCAAGTTTTCGGAAAGCAAGAACTAACAAAAAGTGATAATCTTCGGTTAACATGACCAATTGAAATCATAGATAACAGATACACAATGCATAGCTATATATTTTTGAACATTACTGTTCAGAATCTTGCCACAGTATTTTTGGCCCATATACTAACACCAAAAGGTTTAGGCTGGTCAAGGGACATGATGACACCCTCCTTTCAGCATTCAAAACCCCGAAGAAAGGCCTATATTATGATCAGCAATATGGTCTAAAACTCTAACCCCACTCTACAGGCCACCCATCTGCAGACCCAACTCACAAATCACAACTAACTTGTAGCACAAACAAAAAGTAAATACAATCAAAAGGTTTCCGCTAAATGGTAGCTGAAGTACTAGATATGATTGCTAATGCTATTTGAATAAAATTAATGCACTGCGAAATGACATGTATACAATTTATTTATACAAGTCAAAAGAAAAATATAACATAATGATACCTAAAGAAGAATAGAACAAGCACAGTAGTATCAGACATTTATCCAATCAAAACATCCTGTAATACCTGAAGGTGAAAGTCACTGTTACGCTGGTAAAAGCATAGACTTGAATAAAATTAAGTTTGCTATAACAATTCAAACTTGCAAGTGTTGATCAGTTAGAAACAATGATCCAAGTAACATGTGCTCTACGAGCACATTTAAAATATCAATCTTTCTGAATGTTTTAGCGACATGATGAAATTCACACCTCAGTGGCATCACAATCCATACAATCCACAAAAACATGAAATTGTCTAGGAAAACTTAAGGCTTAAAGCGTGCCTAAATCAGTGTTAGCTTTTGCCCAGAAATAAAATCAAAGATTATTATAGGCTGGAGGTCATAACACCTAAAGCTGATAACTATGATTGTAGTTCATGAGAATCAATCAGCTTTTGAGTATAATAAGAAAACCCAGAGAAGATGTTGCTGAGAGCTTGCCTGGAACATTATTTGGAAGGCATAACCCCATGCGTCTGCAATCTTCCGATCATGAGGTGCTCGATGATTATTCAAGTTTATAGGAATGTCCTGTGAATCCAAGTTTTCCTCTACTGAAGGAGCCATATATATGCCCCGTTCTGCATCTCTACCACCATGATGTACCCTATCATCACCGACTTCCTCACAGTACTGGCAACAACCATAAAAGGAGAACAAACACCCTAGCTACAAACAGAAAATGAGAGCAACTACGTAAATTGTCAAAATCAGCAAAACAAAATAATCACCTAGATTTTGAAATAAAAGAGAATCACACAGCAATCAGATAGCTCTCTTATCTCCAACACTAGTGTCACTACTGTTGGAAGAAAATATACTCCCTCACTCTTAAAAGTTAAAAAGTGTCAATTTATCAAAAGAGAAGTTGTCTCAAAATGAATGTCATTTTTCTGATAAAGTTAGTCAATCACGTTGCCACGTGTTTCTAAATGCAAAATTGCAAATATGAGGGTAAAAGGTGGATATCAAGGTATTAGTGTATATATGCTACTAAAATAGCTCAAAAGTCAACTTCCTTGATAATTAGTAAAAAACAGAAAAGGACACTTAATTGGGACAGAGGGAGTCACTGTTTTCATATACCGATCAACCCAAACAATGAAAAGGAGGAAACTTCATCAAATTAAAGCATGTGTATTAAAATTCCATTTTCATTGAACTTTTTTATAAATATGACACAAAGAAAGATAACTGTGCCAGTGATTGAACAAAAGGTTCATAGAAAGAGTTTTCAGGTTTACTTACCCCGAAATAGATAGTAACCAAAGCAAATGTCCACCTGTGTTCACCACCCAAAAGTTAACAAGATAAAAGGAAAGGTAGCTCCATAATTAAGGCAACTCATCCCTGGAAACATCTTGCAATAAGCTTGGAACTTATTATTCACTTTTTTTTACAAGGCACTGAGTTAAATACGTTTGCTCAAGCAGTGTCAAATTATCCATGTCAGTCTAAATTTTTGGGAAGGTTTGAAGAACAATCACCTAATCAGATAGTAAAAGTTCATACTGTGCTGCAAAAATATCATGTAAATGAAGCATGCTTTTATCCAAGTAGAAAAACCCTATTACAAGCATCATGTATCCAAATAGACCTAATATAGAAAACTTAATACTAAATGAAGACAACTACTAAACCCAAGTAATTTTGCCAAGATAGGAGATAATTACATTATCACACCACAATTTTTCTTTCCCCAGCGCAGCCAAGAGAATTAGCCTATCTCCTTTCTTAAGAACAGGACTGGTCAATATGTAATCCAAACGGAATTTAAAAATATAAAATAATATAACATAATAAGAAGAAAACAACTCTAACATATTTAAGACACCAATTAGTAACACCGTCAAATTCGTGTGTGTGTGAGAGAGAGAGAGAGATAGATCCCCCTGATTGAAGGGCTAAGGACTGCGCTTATGCTTATGAAGATGAAGAAAAGGAAAGTTATGAACTTACTCAGTGTAAAAATAAAATACACCGCCACCTTTGGTTACAAGATTAGCTATCAGCAATGCCAAGAGTGCGCCAAAGGCAATTAATCTGTAAGCAAGCAACCAAGCTGGATGGACTGATTTCAAACATGTACTCCACGTTTCATAATTGTACAAGACCCCAACTGTTTCCTGCTCATCATCTATTCGCTGAGTTTTCTCTTTCTTAGATCCTTCATATTTGAGTATTAAAATCACGGCTGCTACCAAAGCTATTAAAATCCATAATGCACAAATGAAGAATCTCCAGTTTAGCCAATAACTTGGGGCAGTTGTATCCGGAGTCATCACTAGCTGCCCAAGTACAAATCCAAAATCCTGCTAAGATGTTCATAGTTTTCGGTTCAGCTCAACCCATTGCATGAATCCTATAAAGAAATTGATGATTTTCTGAAAAATGGATGCTGAAATTGAATTTCCTCTTCTGGGATGATAAACGAACGTGCATCAAAAATCAAGTGAACTTCCCAACTAAATCATTAAATGTTAGCTGATTAAAAACCAACCCATTGCGGAATTATCAATCAAAAGGTTTAGAACATCACTAGATCCCAGATTAAATAGAAGTCAAAATTCCTCATTTTAGAAGGATATTGATACACAGTATATACATAATTGATTAAAAAAATATTTAAGAAAAGCTTCAACACGGTTCAATAAACTAATTTCTATAAATGGGGGTGAACGAATTAAGCAGGAGAGGAAATGAGTAGCACCTTTAGGACTATAAATTAAATCATTTACCTTACTTGAAATTAAGCTGAGAGAGCACAGTAATCATAATGAAGCTCAGCTCCAGAAAACAGGCAAAAGAGTAAATCGAATTTCAGTATTCAACGAAGAGAGAGAGAGAGAATTGCTTGGAGCTTTACCTTCGGTTACGTTTCGAGATGAATTTTGCTACTGTAATCACTGCGCAGGGAAGGAGGAGGGAGCAGTAGATGAAGAAGAAGTCAAACTGAGTGTTCGAGGAGGAGACGGCGTTTGTTTCGTGAGGAGGGGAAAGCAGAGTCTGGGACGACGACGACATGTTTGCAGTATGTACGAGTATGAATGACCATCCCATTGCGTCCGCAAATGATTATTCGGCTAATGGCGGTTATCAAAAATAAATAAATTTCTTTTATATTTATATTTGTATCAACTTTTTACTTTTTATGTTTTTTTTTTTTTAACGCCAAAAGAGAATTTTATTAAGCACAATCCTTCATAATTATATTTTGAAGAAATAAGATAATACAATCAAACCAACACATGTAATCAGAAATAAAACCAGCTACCTGAATCATAGAATGGGCGGCGTGATTCACTAACCGCTTAAAAAACCTGAGAAAGGAGCTAGACACCTCTTCTAATAACTGACAACAATCTTCCACAACCATTCTATACGGTGAGTTATCCACGATAGCACTATTAGCCGCTTTTACCACATCAAGCGCATCCATCTCAAACCATATACCCTTCCATCCCATATTTTTGACCCAACTAAGGGCCTCCTGCAGGCTAAATAATTCGGCCGTTGCTGAATCGACACACCCACCACCTGATTGCAAGCTACAGCCACCATAACGTCATCATGATCCCGAACTACTACACCACAACCCACTTTTCCGCCCTCCGTTGGCAACGAAGCATCAATATTGCACTTTCACTGTTCCGCACCAGGCTTTGTCCACCTAGTTTCCTCAGAAGATGTTGCCACCTGATTATTTTCAGAAATACGTTTATTAGCCTCTCTCCACGCCAACAGACTCCCCCGTCCACACTGTTAGCAAAATTAGTACAGATAATATAATAAAACAAACGAATTGAGAAAGCAATGAATTAAATACTGTTAAACAGTACCTCGGCTGACGTACGCGGATTAAACCAACGAAGGATCTCGTATTGAATACGATTTCCTTAAAGCGAAATTGCCCTCCGGTGCCTT
>JAOWAN010072186.1:0-11232 GCA_028566635.1 Lobelia cardinalis
ATCATAAGGGCAATTTAGTCTTTTAGTTCAAAAACTCATATCACTCATATAATCTCATATTCAAATAGTGAACAGTGGAATATCATCATATATCATCATATATCGCATTCCTGATCTGACCCTTATTTTGAAACGGAGGGAGTAGGTCTCATTTGTGAGAAAGATAAAAAAATATGCATGTAACTATCATTTGCAGTGTGCTGATGTAAAGATATTTGTGACGATGCATGATTATTTCATTTGCAATGTGCTGATGTAAAGTTACTTTGTAAGTTTGTTGTATTGATATTGATACACTCTATTTCCCATTAAAATTTCCAATTTTCATCTTTAGCTTGTCCCAACAAGGAGTCATAAAATACACTTATACTGTAAAGTTTCATTGTTTTTCCAATTCTTTTACTTCGTTTCAAAAACTTAGTGTTGCTTTTACTTGTCATACGAAAATAGACATAGAGAAAATATGTGAAAGTCAAAATGCTTTTATTGAAAAGTTGACTTTAATAAGCCCTTTTCTCCCCAGCTGAGGGCGTGGGAGGAGAGGGGGTGTAGGTAGTACCAATGGAAGCACAGGATATGTTTTCAGAGCGATATACTCACTCAGGCCAGCTCCATGAGTACCAATGGGAGGAGAGGGGGTGTAGGTAGTGCCAATGAAATTTATTGATACATAATTACATTTGCAACAGACTATCTAAACTTTTTTCCTGATACCCAATACATGAAATTTATTGGACGAGTAAGCTTACTGTTCAAACTGAGTCACTTTAAGTGGAATGCCTCAAATAAGAAAGCTTGATTCTTTGAGTTGAATAGATAGAGTGTGATCTTATACTCATTGGATGTTTTTTTGTGTTGCTAGTTTAGTGATTTTTTTTTTTTTTTTTGCGATAACTAGTGTTGTGGCATCCATCTTGTCCATTCTAACTACCAAATTAATTTAATGACTGCAACTTTGGAACAATTTATTGAGAGGTGGTATTGGAACCATAATTGATTGGGTGGAAATTATCAATTTTGTTGATCAAAGAGGTTGCTTTCAATGGCCATTAGAATATACCTGTGTATTGCTCTTACATGGATCTGTGAATTAACTGCTGACTGTGCACATATCTATGAGACTGTCACACCATACATTAGTATGTCAGTGTTGTATATCCTAACTACGGTATTTAAAACTCACATTGCTTGAAACGCATGATGCATCAACATTTGGGAATGTAGGTACCTGGCACACGTCTCATACCTAGACATCCCCTAGTCCCCTACACATTTGAAAAGTATTAAGAATTTTATCAGTCTTGAAGATGATGTGGCACATAAAACTAGTTCGTAACACTATTTTAGCCTAGGATAAATTATACCCCCTCATTCTGGGCAAAGACTCCGCGTTGAAAGTCCCACTTTTAATTTTGTAGGAAAACTATAATTTTGTAATACAACATGCGAGAGAACTATCATCTTTTGAACATGAAAGCGAAATTGTGAAAAAGAAACAAATATTAGTAGTTGAATTCTTAAAAGTGAACTCTTTGAATGGACTTCCCAAAATAGAATAGCGGATCGTTTGCCCGCAAGGAAGGAGTATCTGTCAGTAATAAAAATAGGTTATATAGTCACATTAACATGATTATGATCATTCACCGTGATGCTAGTAATTTTAACTGTATTATAATCTTTAATACTTAATATAAGATTAATTGGGTTGATTACTTTATTGCTCTGGTCTACTTTTCTAGTATCACATAACAATAGTGTCGATCATTCTGTTGTCGTTTTAGGCATATGATAAGCGCAACGCTGGTGCTGTTATCCACAGTCATGGGATGGAATCTTGTCTTGTGACAATGATCAATCCACTGGCCAAAGAATTCAGGGTAAATCTCACTGAATCTCATACTGTTTCTTCCTAAATTTATGTTCTCCTGTACAAGAACATGGAAAGAATGCCCAATTGAAGTATGCTGAATTTCTAGTTCTGCCTAATTATTTCTTACAAAAATCTCTAAGAAAAGAAAATAGAGGCGTCCATTATCAATGTGATGTGTCTTCTTCTTTGGATATTGCAGATTACGCATATGGAAATGATCAAAGGGATACAAGGGCATGGGTATTATGATGAGCTTGTGGTCCCCATAATCGAAAACACTGCCCATGAGAGAGAACTGACAGATTCTCTTGCTGTAGCTGTATGTTCTTTCGTTCATATTAATTTTCATAGTGACTTTATGTTTGGTTTGAGAGATCATGGGCCACTTGTCATTTCATTTGAGCTTTTTTTTTTTCTTTTCCCTTTTTGATGTTTTAAGATGTATAAGACAACTATTAGACCCTCTCTACTCTATGGAACTGGGTGTTGGGCAACGAAGAAAGAACACGCTTGATGCTACTAAGATGAGTGTTTCCAAAATGCAAATGCAAAGATGAATGTGTATAAACTAGGGAATATAGGATTTATAATGAACAAATACGTGAGACTGTTAAGGCCGCCCTTGCTGAAGGGAAAATGAGAGAGAATCGTCTAACATGGTTCGGTTATACAAAATGTAGGCCTCTTGGTGCACCCACTAGGAATGTAGTATCAATCTTAACCATGGTAGAGGGAGAGATGCACTATAAAGAAATATACGAATGAATATAGTGTCGATGATGACCTAGCCTTGAAATATTGAATGGTGGAAAATGTTTCATGTAGCCGACCCCAAATGATTGGAGACTAAGGCTGAATTGAGTTAGTGAGGGGTGTTTTGGAAAGTATAGTCTAGCAAAGTTAGGGTAGCATGGCTTCAGTCGAGTCAAAGTCCCAACATTAGAGTGTACTTATTATGGCGACACATATTTATTAGTCCATCTTGACATGGTTATTAGTTGAAGTCCCATAAACTGTTTGCACAACTGCATTTCAACAACTACTATTTGGGCTGCATGCCAATACCCTTATCCTATACCCACCGAGACGGCTAGTTCAGCTGCTAGTCTGCCACGTTGTTCAAACTAGATCTCTGGCGCTCTTTGTGGGCAATTTGTTGTTATCAACATTGTGCTCAACTGTGATTTTGAAAACTTTTAGGTATATTGCGAAGGCACTCGGCTTAACTGAACAAAGACAAAGAAAACATGTTAGTCTGAAGTTCTGAACAATGAAAATGATTCAGAAACATGCAGAGGAGACTCACTATGTCATGAAATTTGTGGTAAGCCTAGTTTGTTAAGATGTCCCTCAAGGACACGACCTTGTGATGGTTATATTTCCCTAAAAGTATCACGAAGTTATAAATGGTTATCTGCTGATGTAATTCGTGCCGGTACAATGCATTCATATTGTAATACTCTGATTCATAGTGTGGAGTATAAGTAGCTTCATACTATCATTTGGCACCAATTATTATCCATGAACTTCTGGATGGGCCTGTGGTAGGCATACTGGCCTAGTTTGTTTGCTCTCTCTCTCTCTCTCTCCTCAACGGCAGCATACTGGCCTAGTTGACCTATGTTCTTGTTGGATAAATGTGATGGCGACTATCACATGGGGCTCTTGGGTTAGGTCGCTATGAGTAAAACATTGATGAGTGGAATAGAGTAATTTCTCCCAGGATTGTGAAGGTACCTTAAATGCAATACGTCTAAGAAAACTCTACGTCAAAGAGTCAACTATTCTATTTTGGGACATTTTTAATTCAAAGAGTCCACTCCTGGGTCATGTATCATTCTATTTTAGCCCTTAATGAGTCGAATTGGGTGATCTATCCATGACCATTAGTTTGTCATCAATACTTATCCTTTAGGACGACACCAAGGATCGGCCTTTAGCTCGTACCTTTTTGCTTTAGTAATGGATGGATTATCTAGACATCTACAAGATGATATACCTTGGTGCATGCTATTTGCCGATGACATTGTTCTTATCGATGAAACAAAGAATAGGGTTAATGATATGTTAGAAAAATGGTGAGAAGCTGTAAGTCAAAGGGTTTAAAATAAGTAGGAGTAAAACAGAATATATGGCTTGCAACTAAAGTGGTAAGAAGAGTATTAACGAAGTCAATGTTAAGTTATGTATCGGTACCTAAGATTAATCATTAATCAAGATGGAGAGGTTGGAGAAGATGTTAATCTTAGAATAGAATCGGGTTAGATGAAATGAAAGAGTGCATGTGAAGTGTTATGCGATCGGCGTATACCAGTAAAGCTAAAAGAATTATTTTATAGGACAGCTATTAGGCATGCGCTATTATAGGAAAACCGAATGTTGGGTTACTAAGAAGGAATATGGTAACAAGATGAGTGTAGCTGAAATGCGAGTTCTTATATGGATGTGCGGTTAGACCAGAAAAATTAAGATTCATAATGAACAAATACGAGAAGCGTTAAAAGCAGCTTATATAGTGGAGAAAATGGGAGAGAACCGCCATGTTGGTTAGATCATGTACAACGGAAACCCCGTAGTGCTCCGGATAGGAAGTGTGATGATATTAGTCTTGATCAAAGTAAGGGTAGGGGTAGACCAAAGTAACATGGACATCAGCGATACGAAAAGACATGAAAGAGAAAGACGGTGGTTTATATGGTGACTTGACATTGGATCGTGTGGAAAGGCGGAAAAGAATTCATGTAGCCGACCCCAAGTGATTGGGGTTAAAGCTTTTTTGTTGTGTTGTTCTTGTTGTATCAATACTTATCCTATAATATTTTCATGGGCTATTTTATGGACTTAGCTGTAATGTATTGCGACACAAGTATGTTGTGATTTGATTGTAAGGTTCTGTATTTTCCAAGTTTTCATCACTACATACTTGCTGGAAGTGTTCATTTCAGTGTCCTGCTTCAAAGAAACTTTAATGAACTATGTTTTCTCTTTTAGTTTCATGAAGAGCTTTACATGTTTGATTCCTGTGGTTGAGTGTAAACATTATTTCAGATGATTGATCCTTTTTCCTTGGTAATCAGATTGAAGCTTATCCAAAAACAACAGCAGTTCTGGTCCGAAACCATGGTGTATACATATGGGGTGATAGCTGGATCAATGCCAAAACTCAGGTGTGTATTATACAGAGGAAGGTTTAAACTGTTTGTATTTGCTGAAGGATCGTTTGGATATTAAGAACTCTTCGAGAACTTTATGATTGAAAGATTTGGCGCGACTTAGATGTTTTTCTTTGGAAGCTTCTGAAACCTCAATTTCTTTATATATATTTTAAAGTTTTGTTGATGATTTGGTTTCTCCCGAACTACCATCTTCCAGGCTGAATGTTACCACTATCTCTTTGATGCTGCCCTTAAGCTTCATCAGTTAGGCCTGGACTGGGCTTCTCCTAGTCATGGTCCCATCACTGTGAACACATCTGTCAAGGCAGGGACTCTTATATCAGATAATGGGACAGAACCCACTCGCGTAAGTGTCTGAAATATTTTTTAAAATTAATATCTCTAATTAGGGATTTTTGTGTTAATTATTCTCCATCTTTGCAAATGATGTTGATTTGCAGCGTTGCATTGTTCTGGACATTGAAGGGACCACCACTCCTATATCATTTGTCACCGATGTTCTCTTTCCTTATGCCCGTGACAGTGTGGGGAAGCACTTGGATGCAACATATGATACTGCAGAGACTCAAGATGATATTAAGTTATTACGTTCTCAAGTGAGTTTTTGTTATTCATATTTTATTGGTAGTGGGCTCTCAAATTGTGAAGATAAGGTTTACAAGTTAGACCCTTCTTGGACATGGGCATTTTCTTGTTTTTATTGTTTAGGAAATTGCATGTACAAGTCCAAACTGTTATTTCTTGAGAAGTGTGAGATACAAAAAGTGTTATATACTTCAAAATTTTCTTGAAGGTCTGGGACGATTTAGAACAGGGAATAGTTGGTGCCGTGCCCATTCCCGCTGAAGACTCTGGGAAAGAAGAGGTGATTGCTGCTTTGGTTTCTAATGTCGAAGCAATGATAAAAGCTGACAGGAAAATTACTGCCCTAAAACAATTACAAGTAAGCACAATGTGAAATGAGGAAAATATGTGATATCTCCAAGCCGCACCTGTCTAATCTGGCAAGCACTTTGACATGCAGGGACATATATGGCGAACGGGTTTTGAGAATAGTGAATTAGAAGGGGTTGTGTTTGATGATGTTCCTGAAGCTCTCGAGAAGTGGACTGCTTTGGGTACGAAAGTACGTATATGCCTCTACTTTTGCTCCTCACACCCTATGCTACAGAAGATGCTATATTTGTTCCCTAAAAATTCATTTACATACAATCTATATCTGAATATTGTTCAGATTAGTAGTTTGGCAGTCATTGACTTGCAAATCGAAAGAATCTGCGTTGCATGATTATTTGGACCTACAGTTGCGTTTCTAATGTATTCCTACATTCACTTTCATTTCACATCTACGTATTGCTCAAAAGTGAACCCCACATGAACTAATCCCGGCTAAGCTGTTGCTACTGTTACATGTGCTATATTTTACCTTTAGTTGTTTTTCCTGTCTTTTTCTGTTCTCTCGGGCCATCTTAAATGTGGTATGTGTAGTTTGTTTCAGATAGTCATCTACATCATCTCCATGTGCATCAAATCCACACCAACATAGTGAATGCCTCGGCCGTGTTCCTTATAGGCTATGTATGGCACATATCTTAACGCATTTCCGGTTTGTTGCTTCTCCGCTCAGGTATACATATATTCCAGTGGCAGCAGATTGGCACAACGGCTATTGTTTGGATATACAAATTATGGTGATTTGAGGAAATATCTGTGTGGCTTTTTTGACACCACAGTGGGGTAAATTTCGTAATTTTATGTGTACATTACAGAACACACACTTTATAATACCATTTTGATCTATGTTGAAACTTGAAAGCATGATGATCATGCTGAAGTACCCATTTGCAGGAACAAAAGAGAAACAAAAAGTTATGTGGAGATCTCAGAGTCATTGGGAGTGCATAAGCCATCAGAGATTTTGTTTGTGACTGATGTCTACCAAGAAGCTGTAGCTGCAAAGGCAGCAGGTAACACACACACACACACACACACACACACCCCACACTGGTCGCGCCATTTTTGACAAGCTATATATTTGGTGTTTTCAGGGTTGGAGGTGGTTATCTCCATCAGGCCAGGAAATGCAGCACTACCAGAGAATCATGGCTTTAGAACAATAACCTCCTTTGAAGAAATATAAAATAAAGTACTCCTAGAAGTAAAGAATTGCTCCGCTCCCCCACCCACACCAACCGAATACTAGGAATGCACTATGACCTTTGTAACTTAACTGTACAATGTAATAAATAAATGGGGTTGTACCCAAAATAGAATGTGAAAAAAGTTTAAATGGAATTACTAGGGTACCCCTCAGTTCACTCACTATACCCATCTCATTTCATAGATGCATTGTTAGTAGTAATTGTCAATGAAACAAACTTGTCTGGCTTTAGGCAAACTTTTATTCTGAGCTACTTGGGAAAGCCCACGGCTTTACCTCGTAAATTTTGACATAAACCCTTGACCGATCAAATTTACCAGTCGGGAAAAGAATTCCGAATACCCACCCACCATTTTAGGCGTGGATCACGGTCAATATGATATTTGACTTTTGATGGATTCGGTCATTTTTTCTTGATTTATCATTCATTTTTTCACTTTAATTATTACAAAAAATCGTATTATATCATTAAAAATTACACATTCCTGACCCAAGCCTTAGTTGATGAGACATGTACGGAAGAAAACGTTAAGTTAGGGGACCATGATAAGGGTATT
Organism: Lobelia cardinalis; assembly: GCA_028566635.1. Taxonomy (NCBI): domain Eukaryota; kingdom Viridiplantae; phylum Streptophyta; class Magnoliopsida; order Asterales; family Campanulaceae; genus Lobelia; species Lobelia cardinalis. The sequence goes on from JAOWAN010072186.1 coordinate 7,765, forward strand.
GTATTTGTGCCGTTAGTAGTACGCAACAGAAGTAAAGGAAATGGAGGAAATAACGGCATACGAAAAGGAATTGGATCTACATTTGGAGCAACTTAAAAAGGGAAAACTGACATAATAATAATTATTATTTTACCGTTACAAAAGTGAAGAAAACGCTTTGTTTCGGTTCAACAACACGCGGCATACTGTTCATGAAAACGAACAGCTATTTTTTTTTCTTCCCTTAATTAATTAATTAAACGAACAAATTACATATTTCCTCCTCCGTTTTATTTTAAGTGTTTTGAAAGAGTCATTTTTCTTTATAATATATTATTATTATTATTAATTAAAATAAAATGAATGAAGTATTTTGATATGAGTGGCAAAAACTTGGAACTAGGTACGTGGGCTTTTTCCTAGTGTTCATATTAATCACTTGATCAGCTAGCTGCTGGTCTTCTTTCTTGACAAACTGTGTACACACACTCGGAACAGGGAAGTAGTCACTTTCCGGGTCTAATTTCGCAAACTCTTCTAATTGCTGATTGAGGGAGGGAGCTGGTTGTTTCATCATCCAACCATGCATTCATTATATGAAGAATCCATTTAATTTAATTTTGGAGTTGCCGTAGAATTTGAGCTAATGGGTTTGCTTGATAAGGGAATTAATGTGAACTCGTCTCTTGATTAGGTTAGGTTAGGTTAGGTTAGGTTAGGTTTAGGTAGGGTGATGAGTTTCTTAGCGATTGTGAACTCTTCACTCTCCCGTGGAACGTCCTGTTAAGGTTCCTTCCATGTGATCGTGTGACAAAACGTTGATGTCCATGAAAGCTTCAATGGGAACATTCAATATTGATACTTGCCAAAGTCCTCCTCACAAACTATTGACAAAACAAATTTTCTTGAATGTTCAAATTTGAATTAAAGTTACAAACTTTATTTGGACCCACAAATAAATCTATACTATATAGTATATTAAAGTAGATGAACATGGCTCTAGGAATGCCATTTATCCACTATCGACACTTGGCAATTTGAGAGTGTTGAAAATATTTAATTTTTCATGAATGCAATTAGAAGAGTAAATTAGATGAAAAGTTAAGAAATGACTCTAAAAAAAAATATATAGAGTCTATAGACATTTAGGGAGGGCGGGGATGAACACACCAATCATCTAATAACTAATCTATATATATATATATACAAGAAACTAAATTAAAATAGAACACTAATCTTAAGCTTTAGATTAAAGCTTTCTTCCAATAGGAATGCATGATCAAGAGTTTCTTTTGAATGTGAATAGGCAAGTGTCATTATACCTCTTATTCTTCATCAAATTCATGGAATTAATGATAAGTTTTTCATTTTCTTTGTGAAAGTTCATTCGTATCTGAAGCTCTTTCATTCATCTATTTTTCACATATGATTGTGCATCTACACGGCTCAATGGTAATTAAGTCCAGCTTTTCTAAAATAAACAAGACTATATATATGTCTTTAATTGGTTTGAAAAAGATGTTGATAAAATGAGCATAGTTAATTTGGTTCAAACTTTTTTGTGTTTGTATTTTTATGATGATGAATTCATGTTTGACTATTTTTTTATGAATTATAATTTTGTAATTTCAACACTGTTCATTCTATTTTGATTTTCACTTTATTTTGATATTTATCATTATATTCTTTTATTTAGTTTTAAATTTTGTTTCGATTAAAATATTTATTTGATTTTTGCAACATATTTTGTCTTGATTAAAATTTATCTTTTGCTTTTTACTATTCGATCATGATATTCTTAGAAGGACAATTTGATTTTAAAATAAATTTGATTCTTTAAATTAAAATTTTATGGAATTTGTTTTTTATATCTTACTTTAAGTTTGAATTTGGGGTAGTAAACTTTGATTACACTCTTTTGTTTAATTTGACATCCACTTTATGATTTTACTATTTTAGATGAGATTTTTGGCTTTCTCTTTCTTTAGTACTAATGAAAGAATGAATGTTATTGACCATGATTTGAAGAGCATTCCTTTATAATTGCTTATTTCTTCATTTTTTTCTGCTTTTAAATTTAATTTTTGCCAGTGATTTGGTCTTGAGTTTCATTTTTATTTTCAAATTTCGATTATTCTTTTAATTTTGGTACTTTTTTACTCCATTTCGATTTGCTTTTAAATATATTTCTTAATTAAAAATTTTTCTATTCACTTTTTATTCAAATTCAATTTTACTTTTTAAAATATAAAATGATGCATACGTAATCATCACTTTTATACATTAACTTAAATTGAAGCAAATTGTAAAGTAAAAGTAATGAGCATTATGGGTTTGATTATAATTTATTTTCTATTTTTCTTTTTTTTCTTGGTATTTAAATTTAAGTGATTTAATACAACATGTGAACTCATTGCTCAGGGGAACCAAGGGGTGGCTCAGTGGTAGAGTCGAACTTTACAGTATGTAAGGTCTCAAGTTCGATCCCTTCTCATGCCCCCTTGGGGTCCAAAAAAAAAAAAAAAAAAAACTCATTGCTCATCTTTTACAAAAAGGACAAAAAATTAAAGTAAGATAACAAATGACTTCTATACAAAAATTTATCATTTTTTCATGTATTGATGGATCATAATTATAAAAATTTAAAATTTTATGCTTTGTAAAGTAATTATATTAAGAAAAATTTAATGGTCATTAATTATACACTATGATTATCGAGAAAAATAATTGAGAGTTAAAATGCATTAATTAGAATTTAATGTTACTAGCTAGAAGGAAAACAGATTGAGAAAAATAAAAGTGGAGCAATGCTCTTGATATGAAACTGAATATTAAAACATTAGTGATTTCAAATTTAATGGTAATTATTACAAGTTTATACTATAAAATTTCTTCATATGCTCAGCGTTTGATGATAATTAATACAGATGATCGGTCTAAAATTTAAATGACATAAATGATGAAATGTGAAGGAAAATGTATTATACTATTATCTACTTATATATAACGTTGAAAAATTATCCCTAATTATTTTTTTATATTTCTTAATTATCATAGCGAATAAATTATTTCTAAATTATTTTAAATATTTTTGTTTATTTAGAAGTAACAACAGACTTGATTTTTAACAATTAGAGATCACGGTTAATTAATATCATTTATCAAACTTCGTTATTTTGACATTTCAAATAACTAAAATCTTAAATGTAATTCATTATTTATAGATATTAACTTGAAAAAAATATTGTTATTATTTTTTTCTTTTTTAGATAGTATGACATTGACAAAGCAAAAATATTCTCTCGAATTTTTACTTTTTACATCCCGTGCGAAGCACGGCTAATTAATCTTAACGGCACAATCATAAATTTAATTTTCTTTTTCATAAAATTATGTACATGTTATAAAGCACATGTTATAAAGCACATGTTGTTATTCCTAAATAGAGTAGGATTCTATGTGATCTAGTTTCCTTGTATAAGATGGAGC
>JAOWAN010072196.1:0-11232 GCA_028566635.1 Lobelia cardinalis
AGAGAGAGAGAGAGAATGTGCAGATGACAAAGGGTGAGAATTAGATTATGCAGCAAACTGAAACAATCTACGGGCTAAAAACTTAATATGTGTTCTATTCTTTATTACCTCTTAGGAAAAAAAAGTCTAGTATTTTTAATTAGTTAAATCTAAGGTGAATTTAAACTTTATTAATTATTTTGAATTTATAAAATTTAATTACATTTTATTTAATAATACTTACAGTAAATTAGAAAAGTTCAAATTTAAAATATATTTAAAAAATCTATTAAATACTCCCTCAATTTTAGAAAACCTCTTCCTATGTAGACTATTTTGATCAATTTAATTGATCACATATTCAAGAGAAAATTTACCTGCTATCGTCAATTTAAATAATAATTTTAGTTTATCTTAAATTATTTTTAAAATAGGAAAAATATTAATTTATTATTGCTTTATTTTTTAAAAAATGTTTTTTTTTTTTTGGAAACCATACACTATTGGCAGTGCGAATCTACTATCAAAAAGTGCTTTTGAGCTCTAAAATTAATTTTCAATATAAACAAGTCAGTTTGACAAGAAAACGCTTCATTCCAAAACATAGAAAATAACGTTATATCATAACTACCTTTCAAGTTGTTTTTTCGAAAATTACTTTTATAAATCCTTATTTTCAAAATATAATATTCTTATAATCACTTTTTGATGTAATAACCAAATATAAATTATAAATAACTATCGTCTAAATGCACTTTATCAAACACAAAATTAATTTTCAAAAAAATACTTTTTAAAATATGTTTTCAAAAATCACTTTTAAAAAAATAATTTTTATAAAACGCGTTGAACAGAGGGTTTTCGATTGGGGTTTTTAAATAATTTTTGTTTGAATTGTGAAAAATAGAGAAAGAAAAGCGGAAAACGAAAACCAAATCATAAATCAAAAACGGCGAACGAGCCCTATGTGTTGGCCATTAGCTCGAGTGTGGTGCGGTGGGCTCTGCGGTGAGACTACAATTTTGACGGTTATCAATCCCGCGAATCGTTCCCCAAAAATTCAAAATATTTCCCAGCTTCCTCCGTGATCTTCTCTACCTCCGGTGCATCCCCCGTCGAGTTATTCAGACTGCTTAGAGTGTCCCGGCGCACGGCGTGAGACATTGATCGTGGCCACGTCAACCAATTCCTTGCACCTGCTGTTACAAATCCTTTCCCGAATCAACCAGCACCACCGGTGGATTGATATCTGTCTGAGCTTTTGAAGCGAATTTTTTAGTAATGTAAGCTCGACAATCTGTTAATTTACTGCAAACCTTCGATTAAGCTTGAGTTCACCGCCATGGTTATTTTTATTTTGTGGACAATATATTTCCATGTATATGTTAATTTGTGAAGTTAGGGTTTGAACTACTGTTGACAATGTTGTGGACCTTGTGGTTTTTGTGTAATTCTCAGGGGAGCTGTGAAGATGGAACTTCGATGTCCTCCAAGTGTTGGTGGGGTTGCTGCTGATCCGCAGCCGGACTGGAGTTTCGATACACTCTTGTCTGAGTTGCAGGTGATTGAAGCAAAGCTCAATAATACTCCGTCCTTTACCAAAACAATTTCGAGGTACTGCTTGAATTTACTATGTCAAAAGTTGTTTTTGGCTTGTTTTTATTCTTCTGCTTCCTCAGTTCCGATGAAAGTGTAAAATGTAAATTTTATGTATTTTGAAATCAGCGTGCTTGTGTGCATCAAATCAATCAATATTTGATATGCATAAGTTATCTTATAGCCTTAGGTATCATTAGAAAACCAAGTAAATTGAGATTCTATGAATTGCAACTCTTGTACTTTCGTAGTTTGGTAAATTCCAGTCAAGTTGACCCAGAAAAGTTAAAAGTGGGATTTTTCCTTGAAATTATGGGGTTTTGCTCTTGTACTTTTTGTCTATTATCAGAGAGTTATCCGCTGCAAAGAATACTGAAAATGTTTCCAAGGGCTTTGTGATGCGAGTATTGGATGATGAGTTGGAATGCATGGACATTGAAGGCGATGGAAAAGAGACCCATGGTGTGAGGAACAGATTTGCTTGTGATGAAGTCTACTTCAGGTGATAATTCCTATCACTTGGTTGTGTTTCTTGATTTCATTAAATAGCCACTTCTGTGATGAGAATATTTGCGGTATACAACCAATAGTAAACATGGATAGCTAGTCAATGGTGAAATAAATTTTCTGGAAGGGAGCAAATGATTATGCAAACTTTATGGATTTTTCTTTTGCAATTTCAAAAATGTACATGACTTTGTCGGCTGGATACATGCGTTCTTTCCTTACTGAGTGTGTGTTTGTGTCTTTGTGTAAATGAGTGGGTGGGGGAGGGGGACATGATTAAGTATTCAAATATTAAAGCACACAGGCATACTTTTATGAACATGTTTGCTTTTGAATGGTTATTCCAATGATTTATTTACCTTTCCAGTGACAGTGAGGAATGTGAAGAAGAGTCGACCCAATTATTGTTGATGGAAAGAGTGGGATCAGTTGAAGGTGCACTGATTGAACTAAACCATGAACATCAGCTTAGTGTTACGGTGAGCATCTTTGTTGATTTTTTCTTAATTTTTCCCCTTCCGAATATGTCAATACATTTAGAAACTTGATAGATTTCCAGCTATCTGAATCCATATACAAGACCTTATGTATTTGTATCATAACATGTGTTAAGGCGTCCAGAGAGGCTCTGATTTTGCTTTTTAGAAATTTCAATAAATAGGGAGGTTGAATACTTACTTTTAAAAACGTAATTTGGTATAAGCCTATTGTTGGTTTGCAGCTTTTAGCCACACATTTGTTCACTAATTTAATGACTTGTAAAACAATTTCCAGTCTCGGGCTGTGTTGAGCATAATTGTTCTCCTTTCTTAATATCAAGAAAGAGGCATATTTTTCTCCCGCCATCCCACTTGAAGAGAGACACTTTAACTTTTTGAGGTTGTCCCGATTGAAGAGGAGCATTTCCCTTTGGGTTATTCTAGTTGACAATATTACCCTCTCTTTCTGCAAAGGATAAAAATGAGCCTCATGTTGATCGGCATTTAAGGAAATTAACATGTTTCCTTTCGTGTATAGTCAAAGTTTCCGTCTTCAAGTAGGATGTAGGTACTATTAGTTATCATCTTGAATCCTATTCATGTTGGGGAGGAATCCTATACACCAAATTTTACTTTCTCTTGCTTCGTCCTTTCAACTTCAAAGAAAGAAGAAGTATGTAACAAGAGAAGGAACATCACACTAAAATTGAGAGGCCATTTTATCTGGGACACAGGAACATGTGCACATCCTTCATTGCCTTCCCTTACCAATATAGGCTTCTTCCTACTCACGTAACTGGAATTATTCCTCTATCAACATTCACTTTTTCTGAGCAGGAGGAGATTAGAAGCCAAGTGTCTGCATTTGAAGCAAATCTAATAAATGAAACTGAGAAATTTTCATCTGCTCTTTCTCAAGTGGAGAAACTTACTGAAGCACGGAGGGAAAAGGACCGAAAGTTGGATATGCATTATCAACGCTTAATGTAAGCTTTCATTTCTGGTTCATTTGGGAAATTTACATGCTTGAGCAAGTTATTAGCAATTTTCCATTTGTCTCAGGTGGTTCTCTATGATCCATTCAGTTATGACTATTTTGTTTTCATCAGCACTAATGACTCTGGGTTATAGTGGTGTTAGTACGTTTACGTTTGTGTTTTTGTTCTCTGCATTTTATCAGATGAGCAACTTGTGAATGTGTGATACGACATTGATTGAGAAATTAATTAATCAAACTTAGAAATCAAATTGAATAGTGAACAGGGATTATCATAGCCTGACAAACCAGGAACCTTGGACTTTTATAACACTTCACATTCTTTTCCCTACCATAGGCTTATAGTTCCACTGGTGACTCAAAACTTTGGACCATGTGCCTCATATTGTTGAATATGTATAAAAAAACGAGCCAAAACAATGATACACAATACCTGTACCATCTTGCTCTATAGATGCTGGCTTTAAGCAAAATAGGGGAACACCAGTATCTAGATTCAAAAGTCACTGGTTTATCATATTAAAAAGGCTTGTTCTAACGAGAGAATACCAGTAGATGATTTTGACCTTGTAATGGAGGCAGGTCGAGCCACATTGCATTGGTTTATTGCTTCTATAGGTGGATGTTATTCCCCCCTGTTTGACCTTATGTATCATGGCTGGTGAGGAAAATCTTGGATCATTGCTGTGCATATAATACCAACTGCCAACAACAACAACAACAAAGCCTTGACCCCAATCACTTGGGGTCGGCTACAAGAATCCTTGCCCGCCAGTCCATGTGATCCAATGTCAAGTCACCACATAGATCACAATCTACCATATCTTTCTCTATTGTTGATCTCCATTTTAACTTTGGCATACCCCTACCTTTAGCTTGATTAAGACTAATATCATCACACTTCTTAACTAAAGCAATAAGAGGCCTACGTTGTACTTGAACAAACCATCTTAGGCGGTTCTCTCTCATTTTCTCCACTATAAGAGAAACTTTTAGTGTTTCTCGTATTTTTTCATTACAGATTCTATCTTTTCTAGTTTTACCGCACATCCATGTCGACATTCGTATTTTCACTATTCATCTTGTTAGCATGTTCCTTCGTAGTAGCCAAACACTTAGTTCCATACAATAGTGCCCAACTACTGTCCTATAAAATTTTTCCTTTAGCTTTGATGGTATACGATGATCACACACTCCAGATGCACTCTTCCATTTCATCTAACCCGATTTTATTCTATGATTGACATCCTCTCCGGTCTTTCTATCTTGATTCATGATTGATCCTAGGCACCGAAATGTTTTCTTTTGAGGTATTTCTTATCCATCTAACTTAACTTTCACTTCACTAATACTCCTCTTACTACTAAAGTTGCAAGCCATATATTCTATTTTGCTCCTACTTATTTTAAACCCTTTGACTTCTAAAGCTTCTCTCCATTTTTTCTAACTTATCATCAACTCCACTATTTGTTTCATCCATAAGAACAATGTCATCGGCAAATAGCATGCACTAAGGTATATGATCTTGGAGATGTCTAGTTGGTTCATCCATTACTAAGCAAAAAGATACGGGCTTAAGGCTGGTCCTTGATGTACTCCTATAGTGATTGGAAACTCTTATGTCTCCCCTGTCGTGGTTCTAACTAACGTCGATGTCCATCACACATATCTTTAATAACCTCATCTCACTTTAACTCCTTTCTCTTCTAGGATTGGCCAAATTACCCCCTAGGGACCCTATCGTATGCCTTTTCTAAGTCAATAAAGACAATAAAGACCATGTGTGGATCTTATTTTCCTTCTCTCTATAGGGTTCCATCAATCTCTTATTCTCTTTAGGTTGATATCCTCTATTATTGATCTACCTAGCATAAACCAAATTGATTCTTCGATACCGTTGTCTCCTCCTTAGTTTACTTTCAACCATTCTCCCCTAAAGCTTCATTTTGCAACTTTGAACATCACCTTATATTTGTTTATTGGTACTATAAGGCTCCTTCTCCACTCATCTGACATTTCTTTAGCATCATAATTTTATTAAATAACTTAACTAGCCAAAATACTCCTACGTCACCTAGGCATTTACATACCTCAATGGGTATTCCATCCGGTTCTAAAGCTTTCTCAATTTTCATCATTCTTAAGGAAAACTTCACTCGTATTCACTAATTTTACGAAAGAAAGTAATATCTCTACTTTTCCTATTGGTGCTACACTGCTACTATCATTGTTCGCTACATTTCCTACATGTTGCTCATTTAGTAGCTTCTCAAAGTATGTTCTACATCTATCTTCTATTTCTTCATCCTTGACTCTGCAAGGGCCCTTGAGCAAAAGATTGAGAAACGCTCGAGTCTTCATCCTTGGTGCATTTTCCTCGTTGAAATCCCTTGAGTTTGAAAGTTTGCATATAGCCTCCCCCTCACCCTTTGTATCTAATTTGTTATAAAAATCATCAAATGCTTTAATCTCTCACTGCGCTCTTTACTTCTTTAGTAGCAACTTTATGTCGTTCTAAATCGCTTAGGTTTTAGATTTTTTCCAAGTTATATAAGCTTCTCTTTTTAGTTGGACTACTTTTAGGACTTCCTCATTCCACAACCACGTTTCTTTATCTATATGCCTCTTGCCTTTCTTTAATTTGCTATATTGTTCAAGAGGATGGATTTGCAATGGCTGTGTTTGCCTCCTTTTTTTCATAGTTTTTTTTTTTTTAATTTTAAAATTAATAACAAAATCAAGACCTTTATGATCTACACATTGATAAAAATACCTTTTAGAAGAACCGGGATTGGCTGGTCTGTTAGTAAAATTTGCGCAGCATGACATCTTTCTAGCACATTGCATATGTAAAATTTGCCTTTACACACGGGTAAATTTAATCATAAAATAAGCTCTGGTTGTTACCATTTTTTGGTTCTTAGATCTAGATATCCATCTTATGAAATTGTGGAGGCAATCCACTGACATCTTATTTGATTTTCTGTAGTGCCGAAGCACTTGATAATCACATAACTGCTGTACAGAGAGATCACCAGTACAAATCTCAAATTGAAGAAAAGAAAATAAGGGATGATGCTGCTTTTGAGGAGGCCAAAAAAAAGGAAAGGGCTATTCGAGAAGAAAAAATGCGGCAAGAAAAAATGAAAATAGAGCAAGAGGTTTGTTAACCTTGCTTTACCTAATGTTTCTTTGTGTTGAAAAAAACGAACATATTTTCCTGGTATTCTCCATTTTAAGATTCTTGCCTTTTGTTGGCTGCATTTCAAACTTGAAAAAGAGGGTCCATTGTTTCAAGGTTTAGGATTGACTATGAATAGGAAGGAAATTATAGGCCTTGAAGAAAGATCAAACCAAATGGTAATGATTCTTGGTTATTGAGGAGTGAGGACAAATGAAAGGGGACTTGCCAGAGCTTCTATATGTTGTGGACAGTACCATTAGTGGTAACATGGTCCGGTTTGGTTTCTTTGGTTGTAATAGAAGTAGTCATTGGTTTCCGAAGGATTAGCATGCTGGCTGATTAAATCTGATTGAAGGCTTATGAACTTGCACAAAGGGAAGAATTAAGACAAGGGAAGAAGGAAGCTAGGAATCGTGCCTATGGTTCTTAGCATCAGAAGGGAACATGCACGACACATTGATCATAGCTGCAGATGCTTATTTATTGCATGCTGATTGTAAAAAGTGGCATGTGATATAATTAAGACCAAGACTTGACATCGATGTTTGATAACAAGTATTGAATTAAATTGAATAACCATGTTGAACTGGAACCTTTAAAGCTCAAATTTAATCCTAACTTTTCCCCTTAAAGATTCATATACTTCATTGTTATGTTTGCCTGTAAAAAATGGAGTTTTTTTCTCTGAATTTAAACTATTTTTTTTTTTGTTTTAAAAACATACAATGTTCTTATATGCATTCAGAAGATGATGCAATACTGTGTCAATCAAAAGCAACATGCGCAAGCCAAAATGCATCGATGAAAAGCCAGATTTTCGTAATAGAACTCCTTTTTGGGGCAGTGTACCTTGCTTCAGTACCACTAGTAAAGCCCTTTCAAGCTAAAGGAGGGAAATTGGATAAGACTACCACCTATATTGAGCTGAAAAATGGCCAAAACCAGCTTTATGCTACTACAAAATGCCATTGGTGAATTTGCGCCTTTGAGTCGGGACATTTGACCTTGGACACATACTTTTTACTGTGTCCATTGTTCTACATCTTTTCCCTAAACTCTTATTAGCTCCTGTGTCCATTGTTCTACATCTTTTCCCTAAACTCTTATTTGCTCCTTAAGCTGCTTTCACCCACACTAAGTTTTTGATATATATACTGCAGAAAACATCTTAATGGAAAACGGCCAGCTCTAGACTAATTTAAGATGTTTAAAAAGTTATAATTTTCCCGCAGTGTAATATCAAATTTTAACTTTTTTTCATTTGACAAGAGAAGAAGAGTTAGATAACTTAAGACTATTAGAGGCGAAGCATGCAAGAGAAGATCCTTTACATTAAAGACACCACCTTTGCCTGTCCTGCAAACTGATAGTGTAAGCACTAGAGGTTACCCACCCATATTTTTTCATGAAAATCTTATTGTATGTTTCTTTTGTTTTCGCTATATGAACCGTCACAGTTATCCTTCCCCAAATACTGGAAATCATCTTGATGATTAGCATGTGCCAACCTATCTGACAGACAAGGTGGTACATGAGATTACCTTGGTTATTGTGATCTAGATAGCACAAATAATGAGTAAATCCATACTATCAGTGATCAATCTGTTTTGAAAGTAATCGGTATTTAAGTAGTCATATTTGCTGATAGGCGAATTAAATACTGCAATTTGTAATAATTTAAATTAACTGATTATATTATACCTTCGAGGCTAGACTTCTAACCAAAATATCTCCATGTAATTAGACAGCTATTCCAAGTTTGACATGTTAGGAATATAAAATGGTCTATCAAAGTGTGTAGTTGTTCGAACCCTTATAATAGTACTCCTTCCGTTTCAATTTAAGTGTCCATGATAGTGACATGTTGTGAGGGAAAATGTCACTATCATGGACGCTTAAATTGAAACGGAGGGAGTATTTTGTATGGCAATCTCATGGTTACAAATAATTATGCACTCAAATTTGCATTCTCGGGGATTTTGTGTGTAAATGGTAGCGGAGCTTTTGCCTCTCCTTTGCTTTGTATATATTTTTTCCTTTTCCTATGTTGGCTACCTGCTACCCCTTTGGCATCAGGTCTTTCCGCTATTCCCAACTAATCTTCTGTTCATGTTAGAGAGCTAGTCCGTCCTGATGTGGACTCATCCAGTTATCTCCCGTCTAAGCACTCTGCCTAGAGATCTGTATTTGGCTGCCATATTGATGCATTACACATGCAACCTCCATTATTCAAGTTCAATTTTATAAAAATATAGATGTGTTATTTGATTATGGTGTTTCCATACCTGGCTTTGAGTTGAGATGATTCACCTCTACTGATTGATGTCATCATCAAAACTGATGGAGCTCCTCTTCGATGTTCATACTGGGATATTGGCATCATCCATGTGCTCGTGAACAAAAATCTATGCTGTCACAGTGTCACTTAGTTTTACTGAATCTCTCTCTCTCTCTCTCTCTCTCTCTCTCTCTTTCTCTCTCTCTCTCTCTCTCTCTCTCTCTCTCTCTCTCCACACATATGTATAATTTTTTTCTGTTTCTGTGAGTGGATGTATCTTATGCAGAACTATTTTCTAGTGTTTTCGAAAGACCATCTCATCCACGTGCCGCCTTTTAGTGGAATAGCTTCGTGTACCACTCATAGGACCTGTGAACTTTTCACGTCTTATCATGCATATGAGGGGTTACACTTGACTTTGGCAGGAAGTCATCTGAATAATGCCCGCCTCCTGATGTTATTCTTTACTTTGCGATGCCTTAACACTAGTAAGATCATCAGATGTAATAGTTGATACAGATGATCTTTCATATTGTACATTTGTACTGACATAGATGTTGAGGAAGAAGCACTAATGTGCTCCTTTAGCAGTTCCGATTGTTGGGAGCACAAGGTTCTCCTTTATAGAGTTTGACTTTTTAATTTTAAAGAATCCTTCTGGGTTGAGCTATTATACATCTACCATACTCTCACACTTGTGATATACTGGTTTGGATCACTATTTTATCAGCATTAACTATTATTTAGTTGGTTTGCCACGTATTGTTTTTGGTGACTTTGCTCTATTTCAAGCTTTAGTTTGGAAATCTAATGTGAGTATTGGTTGAATTTGAAGCCTTCTGTTAGTTATTAGTACTTATTTACAGATGCAGGCTAGACGTCAGGCTGAAAAGACGAAAGATGATGAAGCAAAAGCACTAGCTTTGGAAGCTGAAAGAGCCGCAAAACAAGCAGCTGATATAGTTATTAATGAAACTCAGAAACAGGTTTCTGCTACCGTGGCTGCTTCTGTGGGAAGTACTGGGCAATCTGAGCAGTCTCCATCTGACGGACAAAAGAAAGAACAAAATCAAGGTACTTATGTTTACATATTGTGAACTAAACCAGTTTATGCTCTCTCTCTCTCTCTCTCTCTCTCTCTCTCTCTCTCTCTCTCTCTCTCTCTCTCTCTCTCTCTCTCTCTCTCACCCACACCCACAGACACACCCACACACACCTTATGCGAGATAATACATAATTTGATATTCTTATGTCTGAATTATTGAAACTACTGTCTGGGTGATATGGTTTTGTCTAATTCATGCAAAACTTGATCTGTCTACTTGCTTTTAGCCTTTCACCCATAATTTCCCTCTAAATTGAGATCAAGACAGCTTCAACTATAACTTTATAACTTCTTAACTACTCCTTTACCAACAAAATAGTCACACTTTCTTTTTTTGTTTGTCCTACAAAAATAGTCCCACTTTCCCTTTTTGTTCCCCCGAATATAGTCTTATTAAGAAAGTATTAGGTCCAATGACCTTCCTGAAATGTCCCTGTAATAGAAACAGACCACTTCCCCGCTCCTACCGTTTACCACTCTTCCCCTTTGCTGGTCCGCGGGACAAATCGATGGAATCTTCTGGTGGCGGCATTTCCAAGATTTTCAGCCCCTAAATATCTTTCCTGGGCCCAGTTTTTACTGAAAATTGGTAATCAACCTCTTCATATAATCAATTCAGTAGCAAACATAAGGATTTGATGCAAAGCTATTAGAGATTGATAACTCTTCGTATGGGGCTGTGAGAGAACCCCATAATTTCAACATTTGCAGATCTGAAGTCATCATAATTATTTTATAGCATTGATGTTAGATAGTTCCATCTACCGTGAGCTTGTCAGTGGTGATGAGGTTCTTCTCCTTGAATGAAACACTGTGTTACATCTCTCTGATAAAAATTTCAGCATTTTCGCCATGAGGTGGGGTGATTTTAGGGTTGTTGCAGGATAAGAGCAGTAGCTGCTGGAGAAAGATAAGGAGGGTGTAGGGTTTGTCAATACATTTTCCAGGGATCAATATTAAAAGTAAAAACAGAGAAGTTATATAAGAAATACCTATACTCAAGGGCAGTAGCGGAAATGAAACTTAAACCTTAAGGGTGCGTTTGGATGAGTGATTTATTGATTTGGTTTTTGGGTTTTTGTAATGATTATAGTAAAAAGTAAGAGA
>JAOWAN010072227.1:0-11226 GCA_028566635.1 Lobelia cardinalis
AACAATTGTCAGATGAACTTACGTAACAAAGGTTGTCAATCCTTGCGCTTGAAAAATTCCAATTGTAATTGATAATCTCTTGTAAATAAAAACCAATAAACTAAGGCTAAGAAATCTGCAGAAACTAAGTCGACGTCGCTGGAAAAATAATGTAAGAGGAAGAGAGAAACCCTAATGGTTTCCATTACCTTAAATACCTAGGTATATAATTTCCCTAAATTGTTTCTAAAATAGAAAATACATAATAATTAATTAAAAACTGATTTTCTAATGAGTCTTGGAGTCTTCATATGGTAACAATCATCCAAGGGCCGGACTTGAGGAGTCCAAGTAGGAATAGGATTGAGATTTGGCAGTTTTCCAAAACAAACTCGGGCAATGAACGCTGCAGCGTAGGGTTGGGCGTGACAGCGCCGCGACTTTTTCCAGAAACTTTCAGCTTTGACAGTTTAGCCCCCTGAACTTCCTACTTTCAGCATATATGCACTTAAGCCCCTGTAAACTCCTGTTAATGCCAAAAACAACAAGAAACACATATCAAATCATAATAAAACGCTCGACACTAGTTCGTTTAGGAAAAGAGCATTAAATAAGTATATAAAATATACTTATCACATGCTAATAACTTTGGGCGAGATAAATGTCAGTCGAATGACTTGAACACAGAATATGTGCAGCCTTAACAAAGTTCGGGAGACAAATGCAAGTGAAATGTATTGAACCCAAAACCTTGCATAAGCAGAGCTCTTATACCATAAAAACTCACCAATTCATTTAAAAGCTTAAGCTGTTAAAGAGGGGGCTGAACCATGTATATCAAGCCTTAAACATACAGATATCTGTTGGTGTGTATCATTGTATCCTCCAGCAAAGTAACGGCTAGTAAAAATGTACTTTACGGCTATATGGAATCAATCATTTGTCTGTTGGTAAGCTACTTTCTTCCTTCCTCGTGAAATTATTATTTAGTTTACTTGCCTTTATGAGGCGTTAACACCCTACCTCTCTCTTGTGCATACATGGTTGAAATTTTGAAACAAACGCGCTTCATGCTTATGTCAAACTTTTTACTGCACATGCTTTTAGTGTGCAGTATGCTTTAATGTGCCACATGTATTGATGCAGTGTGTACAGCACAGAAATCTAATCCTACATGTTTTTCTGCTGGAAGCATAGAGATGTTCTTTCTTACGTTAGTTACTATCTTTTGATGTCTGTTATCCCACTTACTCGTAATTCCTGACTAACAGAAAATTCTCGAAGAAGATATCCTGCATGAAAGCTTATCATTGGATACTCCAACATATGTTGTTAAAGAAGGATATGAACCATCATTCTTCACCCGTTTCTTTGAATGGGATTCCTCAAAGGCAAATGTAAGTTTTATGCTTTGACGCCTCAAAAGGAAATCTATTGGGCCACTACTTTGAGCATTGTAATTTTCTTATAGTGTAGTCGATTACTTTATCATCTTGAACTCAAGTTGAAACGAGGCAACCGCTTCAAGTACCCAGGTTTTTCTTACAAACCAATGTTCTATCAAAGCTTGCTAAGACTTGTATATCAAAATGTGCATGTGTGTAGTAGCCAGTATGGGTCATATGATATAAGTATTTGTGTTAAACCACCACCCAGTCAAATTGGCAATTGCTCGTATATTCCCAAACTTGGCCACCCCACTAAACCACAAATCCCTTTTCCTCGGTTCAGACTGATGTTTGTGTGGTTGGAACTTAGAAACTTTACCGAGCTTCACTTTGGGCTGTAGTGCCATTTGTGTATCCATTTTCCAAGTTACTTCTCTTTCCAAGAAGATTATTTTGCAAGGACGAATTAAAGCGGAAATAATTGTTCAAATAGATTTCGCACCACTTCCTTGATTATTTCTCTTTTTTTTTTCTTTAGGAACCAGGGACAATACATGGAATTTTAGTAAAATTAAAATAATACCATGAGGGGAACACTTAGCCTTACCTCCAATAAGAGGGGAAAAAATTAGCCAAAACCTCTAAAGAATACAAGATGCAAAAGACTACTTTCTATATCTAACAAACTTTTGCGAATCTAATCTAAACTCCTTATAACTTCAGGAGCAAGGTCTAGAGCACTATAGTAAGTCTGGAAACTCTGTTGACCTGAGCCTCATTTGCTAGCCTATCAGTCATACCATTAGTCTCACTATAAACATGGAAAAGCTTCATGTCAACTAGTATCATTTCAATACTGTTCTTGAGATACCAATACTGCCAAGGAAGCTGATTATCAGAATAAAAAGCCATAACAGCAACCTTAGAGGCAGTTTGAAGTTTGAACTTTATTAACAGAAATATCCATTTGGTAGGCCTTTTTCGTCTTTTCATATTGCTCCACCCTTCTCTCTTATCGCAAAATGTTAGTGTTTGAAGAGGAAGTATTTATGATTTATGATTTTTGCCATTGTAGATGCTTGGTAACTCTTTTGAGCGTAAGCTTGCGATTTTAAGGGGAAATGGTCAAAAATTGGAAGTGAGTGACTCTCTCATCTCCGAATTATGTTCTGATTCTTTTCTTTAATGAAGTATGATCTTTTTTGTTTTTTGTTTTTTTGGATCGTTGACATCAATATTGAACCTTATCCTGTGTTTTCTACTTGTGCTTCACAATTATCTTTTGTATGAAGAAGGTGCCTTTAAGAAGTTCAGTGAAAGTATATTCCAAGGAGGCTACTCCAAATGGATCTGGACGCAAATCTGTAGGATCGTCGAGAAGAAGTGCATCTCCTCTACTCAGAGTTTCAGGCTCAAATTCAAATTCCAAAGAAACCCGTCAAGTTTCCAGTCCAACTCCAACCCCCGAAAAGCTCTTTTCAGGACCTTCACCGGATCTCAGTGCTGGTAACTTAGTTTCACGGGCTTAGGTCCCAGTATTGACCAAAAAGAACTTGGATTTAGCTTCACTAATCATGCCAGTGATCATACGAATTTTATGTGGATCTGATTAAACTCGATTGTATCTGACTTCTAGAACTTTCTCACTTACAGATGAAGCGTTGGTCTCTACCAGTTCTGTAGCAGTAGCGCAAAACCAGCCCTCTGAGAATCTGGATCTTCAGCAGGTTGACCAAAGTCAAACTGATGACAAGCTGCTTATCTATCCATATGACCGTTTAAAAGTGACGTCAAATGATCCAGCAACAGCCATAGACTTAACCAAGAGAGAGGTATCTTAAGTTGCTTATCTATCCATATGCAGTTTAGTGGTAAGACGTCTCCTCTGTTTCCAGTAGGTTACGGGTTCGAGTCATGTTGGGATAAGCGGGAACCACTAACAATCCCCATATTAAAAAAGAGAAAGAAAGAAAGAAAAAAAAAAAAAACAATAATAATAATAATAATTCAAATAAACCCACTCAGTTTATCTTTTCTTGAGAGCTCATTTACATTGCATAGAATAGATAGTAATAGATCACTTTAGAATCAACTTCAAATAACATTATTCCTACCCTTTTCATAATTTCACCAAGTGAGCCCCTGTCATCCAAAGGTTTTCAACTACTAGCATTAAATCTTGGCACATTAAATTTTCACATTACAAAACCATCCTGTATTGCTGCATGTAACCTTTAAATAGATGGAATCGACTCTGTTACAAGCGGGAGTGACCTAAGGGTTAAAAGCCCTAGGCCTATTCGTTAGCTCTCCACCCTGGTTCCTGTGATGCACATTCTGCGATTTACCTCCTCCACGTTGGCTCAGGGCAGGGTCGGTGGAGGACTGCCGGGGTTGCAGTCTCAACCTTTTTTTTTTTTAAATAGATCAACTTTGAAATCAGTTCATAACTGATGCAATAATTTGGGTTTGCCACTTCTAATTTGCAACCTTCTCTGGATTAAGATATTAATGGAGTTGGTCGGTCTTGCTGGTGGTTTATATGCAGGCATATTTGTCGGAAGAGGAGTTCCAAGAGAAGTTTTCAATGTCAAAAAGAGCTTTCTACCAGCTTCCGAAATGGAAACAGAACAAGCTGAAGGTTTCTCTTCACCTTTTCTAGAGCTAGCGTTGAGCTGAAACCACCATTTTGGTCCCATTCTCTGCTACTGTTCAGTCACTAGATAACTGAATCAGACCATGCCGTCTGATTCATCTGTCTTGTACAAGCAATTCATTAGTTCATTGTTGACTTGGTGATGTCCGTACACAAAAAAATATTTAGTTGAAGAAAGAAAAACATGAAAGATACATGGCGAACATCCAGTAGTGTTGATAATATCATAATCTTCTTAGATTGGATCTGTTAGTCTGCATATGGTTACTGACAATTCTTCAGGATTGCATTCGTCTGTCTGTCGAAGTGTTTTCGTGCTGCGTTATCTGTAAAGTTTAGTGATTTATGTGAAAAAGAGGGGGTGTGTGTTGGATGAACATGTCAATATGTCACAGCTCAATCCCAAAGGGGTCTTGTCTTTCTCTATGTAATTTAAGGTCAGCTTATTCTAGTTTTCTAGTAAATTAAAGCATACAAAAGACTTGTCCTAGACTTGATCAATGTTGGGTCATTTTCCCCCTTAAGTGTCAGATTACCTGAGTGGAATCGATTCGATTCAAATCTACGAACAAGTCTTATCTCTAATATATCTTTTAATTTTAATTTCATATTAAGAAATATATTTCATAACTCCTAAGTAAAAAATAATAAATAATATAAACACATATATTATATATAAGACGAGAAATAAATAAAATAGAGTATGTTATTATTATTTTTTATTTTTGCAAAAATTTATTCTGGTTTAGGTGTTTTTGGGGCTGCCATCCCTAGATAGACCTGCAGGGAAGGAAAATAGTTCCAAATGGTGTATTTCCCCCCGGGGGTGGGTGTAAGTGATGATAAATTTTTATTGACATAAAAGTTTGAAATGGACATGAGCTCAACTACGTCACTAACGTGTGATCAAGCATAAACTATTTATATTGCAACTTTGATGGAACTATTTTGCCGAATGGATGAAACTAAAGGGTCCTTTTGGGCGAATGATTTTTGATTTTGATTTTGATTTTTTTTATATTTTGTATTTGTTTTGTGTTAATTTAATTTCGTAAGAGTTTAATAATTTTTTTTCCTTAAAATTTAAACAATTACATTATAGTGATGGAGTGAGAGTGGTAGTTGTGATTTAATGTGATATTTGATAAAATATAAATGAAGGTATATGAGTACGTAAACGGTGTAGGTATGAATGAGAATAACATATTTTTTTAAAATTAACTTGTTTTTTTTTTTTTTTTGACGTTTTTCCAAAATAAAGTTTCTAAAACCCATTCGCAAACGTACCCAAAATATTTTCCGACATTTTTTTGATGGATTTGTAGGAGATACAATAGGTCGTCAAATTCAAGCATTTCTAGAGAAATTCAGTATCGAATCAAATTGTAGTCATTCAAATGTTTTGATTCATTATTTTTATTTACTACTCTTTTCATTTTAAAATAATTTTTTGATTATTTTAATTAAATCATTATTTTTTTTCAAAATATATATTTTAATAAATAAAAAAATATTTTTGATAAATTACTCATTATTCTTACAATGGTTAGAATATTAAAATCTAAATTATGATGGATATTTTGTAAAAGTTAATCAGATGAGATTTTGTTGACTTTTCAACAACAGCAAAAAAGAAGAAGGTAACACTCATTTAGAGATTGAGGTGCTGTTTGTTTAAGTTTAATAAATATTTGAAAGGGAGTTTTGTATAATTTAATTAGACAACTTAAAAATTATATTGTTTTGTAATTTTTCTTTTTCAGATATGAAAGTAATTTAAAATATCTTAACCAATCATTTTTAAAACTAATGCTGAACAGTTAAGACCTATGACATTTGATAATTTTTTGGATAATATCTCTTTAAAAAATATTTTAATTTATTACTTTTTTAAATTTTCTTTCTTTTGTCTTTGTTAATTTAATTTAATAAAATTTAAAATAAATTATATGTTACTTTAAACTACACATCACTTTTATATATATAACACTTTTAAGTTCTTATGTATAAAATTAAAATAAAATAAAATAGAATTATATTTGTGTTTTATATGTATCAACTAAAATTATTTTTTTATTCTACTACTTTGTTCTGATAATTTTTTTATTCGAAGATTTATTCTTTTAAATTAATTTTTTTCTATTCTAGAACTTTTTTATAACCCTTTTTTAATTAGATAAAAATATGAAATGTATCAATGAAATAAATGTAACAGCATGCCTCATTTAAAATATGATTAGTAATTTATTTGGTAATCATAAAAAAATAAAATTTAGAATCTAAAACGTAGTAAATATATAATAATAATATCAATACTAAATTAAGTTAAAATTAAGGACAATGGTAATACATAATTAAGTAGCTGTATAGAAATAATTAGGTAAATAGTGATACTAATAAATTTAATATTTATAATAAATATTTTTTGTTTTGTTTTATAAGTAATCAATTCAGAATGAACATATATTCATATTGCTTTTACCAATTAAAAACAAACAAACAACCTCTATGTGAGGGTTAAAATGGACAATAGATAAAATTCAGATAATTCATTCAGTTCAGTAAGCAAATAGTTTTACTGATTCAATTTTCAATTTTCAGCTTTCAGATATTACTTCTTAATTTTTCAGATGCGTTCATACTTATTTCTAGATTTCATCATTTAGCACCGTGAGTAATTTTTTTTTTCAAATGTTTTGATAATTTTTCTAAATAATTTTAGAGTACTCCATCCGAAGGAACGCCCATTCTCTATATTCAGGATAAATTTTCTTAATGAGGCAGCTCAATCACTTGATTAACTATACACTTGATTAATCTTTGAATATGCAGCGGAAGGATGGAAAGATAGATTAACCAAATAGCACAATTGATGATGTCAATTATATGTGATAATAGATAAAATTACTCACACAAGCAAGAAGTGGACAAGAACAATACGAGAAAGAATATAAGTGCAAAAAGTAAATAACACAAAAATTTCTTAAGTGATTCCCAACACTCTCGCTAATGCATCCACTCATGTTGTTCCTCTTGAACACACACACAACTTCTTATATTTCAATTTTTTCAATACAATGAAACTACCAAAGTTTCACTTGCACCGATTACTCCTAAATTGTGCTTCTTACAATCTGGAAACTACCTCGATTTTGCTCAAACAATAACTGCTACAGCTGTTGTACTCTCAAGCTGACACCTCACTGTGTCACTTTACAAACTCGAGCTGACACCTCACTGTGCCACTTACAAAATCTCAAAAATAAAAACAAAAATTTCTATTTTTATGTTAGTATTTGTATTTTCTAAAATGCTTCTAATCTAAGCTGATGGAAGCTCTACAATATAAGTTTATAAAAAATATATTATTGAATATTCCAATGTAGATAAATATTCAAGTCGTCGAATATGACTGTATGAAGCTTTGAGTGTTGTTATCCGCAGATCTTCGGATTGAACTTTGTAGGCTCGTATAGAGATTCTCAATAGCTTAACGTGATCTCCAAAAGATACTGATATTTATAAGATTGAAATATAAGCCGTTGGAGTCAAATTCACTGTTCCCCCTCTTTGAATGCATTTTCCAACTCAACATTATCCTTTAACTGGTCCAACATGTTAGTTTATTTCTTTAACTGTTGACCAATTAAATAATGTCGCTTGCTCTTCTTATCAGATCCATGTGGGAGTCTTTACACTATGTGACAGATCTATGTGAGATTTTTATTTCATGTGGCGGATTCATATGTCAATCTTCCTTCTATCTCTGAATTATGAATTAAGTCATAATTGCTTTAGCATATAATTTGGGCATGATACACTTAGCTATAGTCAGTGTACACTTAATGTTGATAAATTAACTGGCCTGGCTGTTGAAAGTAGTAATTGACTAGTTAATTGTAAGCTTTGAATTGCACTCGTGTGGAGTCTTGATGCTCCTTTCTAAGTATAGAAATATGATCTCTGATAGATCAATCCTTGTTGATTGCCTTACTGAATGGAATCTTCTGTTGAATTTATTGTAAACCATAAAGCTTGCTGGAGGATGACAGTTGGAGTCTTGATTATTGCTTTCTTACATAATAATTGATGGATTATTGTGATTCAGATTTTCGTGAAGATTAAGACTTAGGAAGGACCATTCTGACTTGTTTATCAAGTCTGGGTCTATTGGTTAAAGTTTGCTGCAAATGGTTAGCTTTTGGTTGTCAACATATTTTTTGTGGCTTTTGTCTCTTAGATTCACGAATCATTTGCTTGTACTTGAGTCCAAACTTCCTCGTGATGGTCCTTTGATATTGCTTAACATGATTCTTGTATGAATCATCTAGAGTTCTATAGAACAGTCGGGATTGATTGGTTGTTGGTTGACTGTTTTGAACTGTTATGAATATAATTTTTTGTTTATATCCACTGCATTTGACTCTTTAATGCATGCCTGCTTGTCTCTTTTCGTGTTATAACTTGAGCTTTTCGCTTGGATGTGATAGTTGTTGGATTGTCAGAGTTATACATTGTCCAAGAACTCTGATAAATGAAGGCTTTCAAGGCTTCTGTTTTGTCATAGTACTTTCAACACTTCTATTTTATTGAGTTCTAAGGATTCTGTCAACATATAGTTTTATGTGAAAGTAAACATGTAACCTTTGGTACGATCCTTGATTTATTAATGAGTTCATGCATAGGATTAATTGTTGGTTCTGGAGAACAATATTTAACTTGTCTAGATCAGACTTTACTTAAACTATCCTTGCTGTTATTCTACTTGTTGTGCATTTACATTTTTGATAATTTACTTATCATTAAAACTACACTTAAATATTGAGGTCCGAGAACCATCCCTTCTGATAAGTAGTCCAACTTTTTTTATTTTTTCCAAAATAATAGTCTTATTTCTAAAAATAGTAACATTTTTAGTTTAGTGTAATTTAGGAATAAAGTAAGTATATATATATTTTTAAAATTGTATATAAGGTAAAATATAATAGTTTTTTTTTTGACACTTAGGTGATGTCAAATTATCAGTCATTAGATTGAAAAATATGAGTAATTAATTTTTATAAATATTTAAGTTTTAATTTTTAGCACCAGGTATCCACGAGCACAAATATGTATAATATTTTTTTAAAATTTAAGGGTATCTATGCTATAAAATATATGATTATTTAAGGGTGATGTTATTTACACACTCTCTTTTTTATAAACCTATACTCCTTTTTTTATATTTTAATAATTATCTATATATAATTACTATAATACCCTTCTTAATTTTGGAAGATATCAACAACGAAGTTTTACACTTAGGTTTTATTAATTAATTAATTAATTTCAACAGAAATGGCATGAAACGAGTGGACATAGGCTATATATGCGCCAATAACTGTGGATTCTTGGGAAGCCCTACCAGTCTACCACACAACCTATGCTCTAAGTTCTTCAAAGACCTTTCCCTCAAGGAGCAACAGCTCTCCCAGGCCAAACTCGAATTTACGTGCAGGTGCGAAATTACCTTCTGGGGGACCCATAGGCACCCAGAGCAGCACTGATGCACGTTCTATTTCGAGATGTTGGGGAAAGAGGCGATAGCTAGAGCTAATCCACTGATTAACGGAGAAAAGCTCGAGAAGTTTGAACCAACGTTCTCGAAGCGATGAGCTGAGCAGTTGGATATAATTTGTATTAGGAAACTCGCAATGCTGCTTGATGTCAATTTCAATTTTTTTTTTGTTGCTCACTGGTATCAAGGACTATGTCCTTACTAATCCAGTCCGACTCGGGTCGCGCACCTAGCATTATCGGGTGAGTCTTCCAGCGGGGATTTTCTGCATACGGTGAGACTCGAACTCGAGACCTCTCTTAAGCGAATTCAAGCCACTTACCACTTGAACCAACCCCGTTTGTTCAATTTCAATTTGTTTGTTGTACATTAGGTTGGGTTGCTTGTTTTCTTTTTTCTTTCTTTTTGTTTTTTAACATGAGTCGATGTGAAACCATGGGGTCCTTCAATTTGATGATTCATGGATGGTATCCTTCAATTTGACACTAAAACGATGGGACTTTATTCATTACTGAGATTTAATTATTTTTTTTAGGAAGAAGGATTATAATAAAAGAGAATTATTAATCCTATAAATAATGTGTATTTAATATTTTTTAAAGTTAAAATGAATGTAAATATATAATTTTTAATCGAAAGGATTTTATAGTAATTATATTTAGATACTTATTAAAAAAATAAAAAAAAATGAGTGTAAATTTATAAAAAATAGAGTGTGTAAATAATACTATCCTTATTTAACATTTAAATAATATCAAATTTTACAATATGCATACTCAACTCTTTATATACTTTCTCAATTTTAAAAAAAAAAACTTTTTGCATCATATACTCACAAAACAATAAAATATATCTAATAGCTTCCATATATGTGTATCATCATGACCAGATGTCCATATTTTTAGGAGTCATCCTCAAGGTTAGTCTAATGATACTTCAATCAACCCCTTAAGCTGAGTTTACTCTAGGATTCCGTCTCTCGACTTCGCTTTAATTTCCATCTGATTCATTTATTTCCTTAGTTACGGAGAAAGGATTTTGTTTCAAAGTTAAGCTTTTCAGTTATATATTTTTAATTTTTTTTATAAATTAGTAGGTATATTTGTGTTTATAAATATATAAAGTATATATTTTTAATAAACTATTTTATTTAAAAATTAAAAAATTGGATAAAATTGGATAAAATAGGAAATGACTCTACAGCAGCAGGTGAAGAGTCAACTAGATGGGAGAAACCAGCAGGTGGGAGGTTCAAATGCAACGTTGATGGAGCAAGTTTTTTGACCAAGAGGAGGATCGGAGTTGGAGCTGTGGTCAGAGACTCTGAAGGTGTGGTGACGGCAGCTTTTTGCAAGCATCAAGAGAGGGAGTTTGAGGCGAATGATGTTGAGGTGATCGGGCTTCGGGAGGTTCTGAGTTGGTTAAAGGAGATTGGTACGTCCGACATCGATTTCAAACTCGATGCTCAAGTTGTAGTTCGTGCTGTGGAGAGGGGGTTGGTTGACGAGTCCCCTTTTGGAGACATAATAAAAGATTGTATGTCCCTTTTGATAGATGTGCCAAATTCCTTTGGTTGCGTTTGGATGAGTGATTTTTTGATTTGGTTTTTGGGGTTTTGTAATGATTATAGTAAAAAGTAAGAGAGA
>JAOWAN010072248.1:0-11224 GCA_028566635.1 Lobelia cardinalis
TACCAATCGTTGCAGGTGAGGAAGAAGTCGGAGAAGAAATAGGAACCACCATGGATTCCGGCGAAGAAGAAGAATAACTGATGCCGTCCTTCCGGCTAATTTTTTTACGACCTTCTTTAGTTCTTTCCTTTTTCTTTTTTTCATACCATGGTTGTACTTTGCATACCTTGGTGAAAACAGAGAGGGAGATGGGAAGAAGGGGATAGATGACGGTAATGAGAGAGATGGTTTGAGATGGGTTTTGGTGGTTGGTCTCTCCAGCTGGGTTAATGGGACAGTGTATTAATTGGACAGTGGGTAATGGGTCTCTCTGGATTGCAGGCATGGGTAATGGGACAGTGTATTAATGGGAAAGCAGGGGTAAAATGGGAAAGGTGAATAGTAAAAAAATCAAACCAAAAACCAAACCAACACCAAAAACCAAACTGTGCCAAAAACCTACTATCTGAACGCACCCGAAGTGTGGATGCATGTTATAACTATTTGTTCATTGTTTACCTCACTGTATCTAAAAGCATCCATGTGTAGCATGGGTAATTGCTAGTTTTGATAGAAGAGGTTAAAGAAATTTTTTTTTTCGGGAACTTAAGGGGTAGTTTAGTGGTAAAGCTAGAGTTTACAATATATAAGGTGATCGATCCCTTCCCATGCTCTCTTGGAGCCCCCAATTTTTTTTTCTTAGTTTATGTATAACATAATCACATTTAACAAGTTAAAAGAGTTACTCAATCCTCGTGCATCACAAGTTTATCCCTAGTTAGGCTTTGTAAACTAGCATCATTTTAGCTAAACTGGTTTGGTTATAGTTCAACCACCACCCACAAATTTCATTGAGGAATGCTCAAAAAGTAGATGATTGAAATGACTATAATGACATTCGGAAGTAGCACCGTAACACTAGGCAGTAGGCACTCTTATAGTCTTATTAACTGCTGATTATCTAACGGACCATAACGGAAGGACGAAATTGAAATAAAATGCTCATGAACACATTGAAAGGTAAATTAGGTCTGAGCAGTTGGCATTACGAGTTGCATAAAGCGCGAAGAAAATGTCCTACAAAAGAAAATAAGTACAGACAAACAACCACAACACAGTAGCATTTGCCGAGACAAACACACCAAACGCCTCCGCAGTCTGCCGCAGCCGCCGTCGTTAATCTCTGGGAACAGCGATGTTTAAGCTTTCTCACCTCTTTCACTCTTCCAGGTAACTCACACAGCTTTAATAATCAAAACCCATTTTTTAAAATCTTGTTTCTTTCATTTTTTTTTTTTCAAAAAGAAAGGGGTTTTGGGGTTTTTGTTGAACCTGGAAAAAAAGGGGACGCTTTTGAGGGTTTTGCAGCTCTTTTTCTGCTTTAATTGCTTGGTTGTAAAATTATCTTCAACTACGTTAATGTTATGGTGGAAATGTGTTTGATAGATACTCATGGTTAGGAACCTTTTTTGTTTTTTTTCGATTTTTTTTTCTTTTTGGTTTGATTGAAGTGGATAAGGGCATATATATATATATATATATATATATATATATTGATAACTGTTTTTGTGCTTTAGATGTAGGTTTTGGTACTTGTGCTAGTGTATGGAGGTAGGGTTTGAGATTTCATGTTAAAATAGGCTGGATAGCTACTTACAATTTGCTCCCTGATTGTGAAACGTGGAAAATTTTCCAAATGGAGGGTTAGGTGTAGGTGCAAGGTTGTGTGTGGATACTGGATGGGGGAGGCATAAATTATTTCACTTCCTTAGACGGGGGCTGAAGAAATTGTTACGAGTTTATTGGACGAATAAGTATTGTTTGTCCATTGGGGGGCTGTAGAAAGTTGAGGTGACATATGTATAAGATGTAAAATATATGAACTTCTTAGTTCCTTACGCTATATGAGAATATTATATGAAATAATGCAATTTGTTTTTGTCTATCTAAGGGGGAGAATAATTTGCAGTAAACCTCTTCTTTTTGAGTTAAAATTTTATTTTATCATCAAGGAAGGTTTGTTCTCCCTACAAAACTAAACGGGGGTGTCTAATTAACCCCCATTGAATGCTTGTAGCTTAGCCATAAGGCAATCCGGTTTTATTCTTCTCTTCCTTGTCTCATCTTCTTTTGGGTGTGTTTGCTTATGATGTTAATACTATGTAACTAGGATTTTAGGGAGAGGGAGTACTCATTCCCCTTCATCCATTTAGAGAGTTCATTTTTTAAACTTGTGCTTGAAACTTCTATATATATATTCTAACTTTGACTCTCATTTGTAAAATAAAAGACAACTTACGGTACTCATGGGAGGGGTTATGATTTAAGATTATGGAGTTGGTTGCTTGATATGGAAGTAGAGCGTTGGGTGGCCTAGATTTTGGGTTCGAGTCACCCATGTTACGGTGTTTCCTCTCAATTGTTAGTGCAGAGCAGAGTGCTGAAATGTGTTTATTATGCACCCAATGATGCACGGTTCGTCTCTCCATGTTTAACTAGCTCACTTTAGGGAGTCTTCAAGTATGATATACATTGTTAAGCACTTAGGCCATCTATCTAACAACTTAGGCTTTTAGATGAGTTGATTATTTGACAAAGACAACAGATTAAAACTGTCCTTATGTTCATTTACCTTATCGTATCACGAAGTTATTTTGTTTCGATGTCTTAATAGGTTAACAATGGCAACATTTTCTGATTTAAATGTGTTAAACAGTGTGCTAACCTGGTTCCAGATGTCTAATTGTCCATGAGATGAGTATCCACCTGAAGTTCCTTTTCTTTTTGTCTTTCCTTTTCTGAGTCAAAGCAGGAACCAGTTGTTTCAGAAAAGGTTGCTCGGCGAAGATGTAAAAGATTGGTTCCTCTTTACATCGCGCGCTTGCATGTCTACTGCCACACAAACTTTTGCTGCTAATGGTATCGACTAAATTTTCTCATACACTCTTACCTTTACTCCCGTCTTACTTTGCTAAGCTCTGATTATTATATTATTCTGTTCTGAGCTTTCAGGGAGATTATCAGACCGTGTGTTTGCAGGATATACCATTTATAAAGGCAAAGCCAGCCTTTCTGCTGAACCAGCACTCCCGACTTTCAGTAAATTGAATGTACAATATATTATTGTATTGAATCTGCATAATTATTGATGCTTGTTTATTTCCCTTCATTAATCTTTTGTCTTGGCAAGTCTGGTGCTCTTAAAATTGATCGCGGTGGTGTAATGAGGCTTACATTTTGCCCTGCTATTGGTGAGCGCAAGTATGATCATGAAAAGAGACAGGTTAGTTTGCTCTTTTGTTTTTTATCACATTTTTGAGGTGTACATACTAGTTCTTTCGCCAAATTATTGTTGGAGTGCCTTTTACAATTTTACATGCACAAGAGGTATCCTGGCAGAACATGTTCATACGACCTAGAACATGGATGTGGGATCCTTTTCGGATCACAGTTGACACTTTAGTAGGTATAATGATTCTAAGGTATTCATATGTAGCTTAATACTACAGTATCGCGCATTTACCTGGCTTAAATTTCTTTGTAGAACTTCATGCAGTTGTTATATTCAGATTGGTGTTTTACCTTTTGGAGGCATATTGACTAATCTGCTGGCATTCACTCTTAGACTTCATCTGCTATATTTATTTTTGGTTAGTTTTCTTTTATTTTGTGTGTTTTTGTACCTATGGAGATATGCTTCCTTAAGTTTAGGTGTTATTTTAACTCTTCTGCTCTACATTCTTACGTAAATTATGAGCTTAAGATTATTAACTTCGGTAGATTGTCAGGATTATTCTCATGAAACGTGGACAGTGATGAACTTCAAGTTCAGTGTTGTAAGAGAGGGAGAAAGGGGACTGGGTGTCTAGCATAGTACTTCAGAGGGTATTTTACCTTTTAATAAATGCTATGCCCTTGATAATATAGGGCAGTAAGCTTATTTACATTTGTTTATTTCAGCTTCCTTGAGGATACAAGGCGAGGCTATATCCCCATTTGCAGTCACTTTACTGATTTTTGTACATTTGAAGAGATTACTGTCCCTGTCTTTTCTTTTTGATTTCACTGACTGCTATTTGATATTTTTCAGATCTTTGCTTTGTCGGCGACAGAAGTTGGATCATTCATAAGTTTGGGTCCAAATGATTCTTGTGAATTTTTCCACGATCCATCAATGAAAACAAGGTGATACTTCTACATCATTAATGGATATAGTCGTGTGAATCCATTTATTTTGTCAGTTTGCTTATTAGCAGTAACAGACCATTTGATCTTATTCTAATTACCATCATACAGCTGTTTCCTATGACATTTTCTGTTAAGTCTTGTTTCTCAAGGAGACGTAGTGGGTTAACTAGGAGATATAATGTGACAGTAATGCTGGTCAAGTGAGGAAGACCTTATCAGTCAAGGCAGTTGCTGATGGAAGTGGTTATTACATCTCTTTGAGTAAGTTTTTGAGTTATTAATTAATTGCAGACAGGGATTTCGGGCAGAATTTGAATTTAGAGTGCATCCTGCTATAGTCACTGTTGTATATTGTTAACTCACTTCACAAGTGAGACGAGGAGTGCACACTGACTGGTTTGCAGTATCTGTATTTTGGGTATGTAGATCTGTAGCTATGTAGTAGTAAGATGTATGTGCCACCAGCATTCATGTCATGTTTTCTGGAAATATGTCTTCTCAACGTAAAACATTTTATTATGAGTTTAGAGTTTAATGTGTTTGAAAATGGAGAGCTTGATCCAGTGTCATGTTCTACTGTGTCAAACTTGGTGCTTGCCGTAGTTGTATGTGTAATGTCATATATTCCAAATAATTCATGCTAGTGCTAGTATTTCATATTTACTGACTAATGGAGACTTATAATGCACACTTTTTACTCCATTTGCTTGCAGATGTAGTCAACAATCTACTGAAAACAAATGATCGCTTTACAGTGCCTGTGACGACAGCAGAGTTCACAGTGTTGCGTACGGCTTTCAGTGTATGCCATTACTTCACTTTTGCTTTCTACACGTTGTAAGATTTAATGGAATTGCAGCTTTTCATTTTTGTTGACTATGGATGTCTGTGGAGACTTTACGGAAGCTTTAACTGAACAAACTGTATCCTAGATGTTCTTTTGCTTTTGTAGCATCTAGAATTATTAATCGCAGGTTATAATGAATTAAATGTAGTCACTTGACTTATTAAACGGGGATGTGAAATTCCACAGATCATAAGAGTCTTTGTGGAAGAGTTTTGGTGATTAATGAATATATCCTCTTCTATGATGAATTCCACATCATCCTAAAACAGGAAAAAGTTGAATATGTCAGGGTAGTAGAGCCAACATTCATGGTAGTTTAAGACAGTTCTTCTACAACTAAGTCCACAGTATTGTTTGATTTGCTCATTCCAACCACGGTCCCTCATGCAATGCTTTGGATTTAATTTTCACTCATACCCCTTAGATTTAGCTTATGATTAGCCGAAATTTTATTCACTGTAAGAATATCTAGGGAGGGGGGGGGGGATGTTGATTGAACGATTTTATACTTCAGGTAGAAGGTAAACAAACGCAGCTGAATCGAGTGATGAACTTCATGGGAGATGCTCTATCTTAAGATGTTAATGCTACACGTGAAGTGTAGATTTTTGAAGATTTATATTTGGAATACCATCATAATATGTGATAGTGGCCCCGAGATGTTGGGACATTCCCAATACAAAATATTTCTAAAAAATGTGATTGGAAAAGGTGCCCCAATGGCATTTCCATCTTATGATTCTTATATATGAGATAAAATGGATCAAGAAGCGGTGAGAGTGAAACTTTAGCATGAGTTATCATATTCTGAATGATGGTAACAGAAGTTTTGCTTGGGGTCCCCTTATTAAGGGAAGAAAAATAAGAAAATTATCGGCTGCAGCCGGCAGCCACACGAACATTCTGTTCCCACATGTGGATATGTTCTTGGATTTGTGTTTGTGCTGAAATGGCTTTTTAAATATTTTCGCTATTGATTGTCTCTTGCAGTTTGCTTTGCCGCACATTTTGGGCTGGGCCCGCAGCATCAATCAGCTTCCGAAATACTTCGAAGAGAATCCCTCAAAGGTGCTTCCTCAGCAAATGGATTCAGAATGGGATAGATGAAGCCATATGTATGATTCAGAATGGGCTGGAGCTGGATGAAGCCATATGTATGAATCAAACGGGAAGTCTACTGCTATTATAAGTGGTTCTATGCAGTCCACTGATGCTAGAAAGACGAAACCCTGTCTTCCGGAAGGGTTTTTGAGTGTAAGTAGATAAGATGGGCTATTTGTCAGTTCAGTGTCCTTGTTTATCCATCTCATCTTAGAATGGGTTATTTGTCAGTTCAGTGACCTTGTTTACCAACCTCATCTTCTCTTAGAATGGGTTATTTATCAGTTCAGTGACCTTGTTTATCCATCTCATCTTAGAATGGCTTGAGATGATTAAGTTATGGCCATGTCATATTTAGAGGATGACATGTCACCACATTTTGTCTACCGTCTTGCCCAAGACGAGTAGAAGTCGTAATTGCTTACCCGTAGACTGTCTGATGATCTTTTTAATGCGAAGGGCACGAAGGTAGCACCACCAGTGCAACTTTTGTGTCCAGTATCTCATTTTTTAGGATTATGCAAGGTCATGACTTGCTGATTCGATGCAGATCATGTCTGATTATGTCTCTACTTAACTTACGTAGAACCAAAAAACTTTGTTCATCTGTCATATGAAAGCTAACGAGACAGATTCTCATGGATACTAATGGACTTCATGTACATGTGCAAATACAATTTGCTTAGATTATTTTCCTTGATAGTATTCCCTTCTCAAAAAAGTAAGTGACGTAGGG
Source organism: Lobelia cardinalis (assembly GCA_028566635.1). Taxonomy (NCBI): domain Eukaryota; kingdom Viridiplantae; phylum Streptophyta; class Magnoliopsida; order Asterales; family Campanulaceae; genus Lobelia; species Lobelia cardinalis. The sequence continues at coordinate 6,852 of JAOWAN010072248.1, forward strand.
CTGTCAATGGAGCGAATTTGAAGTTGATCCGTTAGGAGCTCAGTTCACTTAAAACGGATTTGAATTGAGTAATTTTTTTTTATTAATCATCTACTCGTTTAACAGTTAACCGATAACCAAATGAATTGAATTTGAATTTGGGCAAGTATCGTCTGTTTATATTATAAATTCATATATATATATACTATTTATTTACTATAAAAACAAAAATTTTAAAAATTATGTTTATAATATTTATATACCACTAAATTAATTTTTTAAGTTTCGTTGGAAATTTATAAATATGTTATTATTTACTTTAGTATTTTGATAGTAAAATTTTTTAGGATCTAAAATATAAGTGATATTTACAGAATTTGAACGGCGAATGTATAAAAGGAGAATGTCACTTTAATCAGAAGCATGAACTTTCGTTATTTTATTAAATATATTTATAAGTAAAATATTTATTTCACGGAGCGTATTATCTAATTTTAGTACATTTCAAGATGTTGGTCTTAAAATTTATTTGGAGTTGAATTTTTTTAAATTGATGGTTTTAAAATACTTATTTTTTGTAAAATTAAATAATAATTATATTATAATATGGATTAATTCAATCCGTTAATTCGAAATTTAACTCCGAATGAATTTGAATTTACATTAGCTTTTGACTAATGCGACAGTCAGTCAGATAAAATTTGAATTCATCATACATTAAGTTAAACGAATCTAGATTTAGGCTAATCTGTCCATTTAAGATCTATTTACAGTCCTACTTTCACATATTTTGAAGAGAGAATTATACCTACTTATACAATTTTTAAATTTCACTAATATTGTTGCTATTTCGAGAAATGAGATAATTATTTCGAGACGGATAAATAAGGAAAGATGGACTATTTTGAAGCACCTGGACTGTATCAGTTGAAATAGGCAGAAGTACAGCAGCATTTCCTACCAAGCCTAACATTTCAATTTCAAAGTTTAATCGTGCATTCATTTAAGTAGTGAGGTTGACTTTGACATTCGACTAACGTCGTCACTCCACCATTATAATGATCGACTTCCAGTTGCTTTATACAGATACTTGGGTGATGAAAACTAAGGCCTGCTTGAACTTGCTGTATATAGCGTCGTTACTTGAAGCAATCAAGATGTATGAACTTGCCGCTGGAATAATTATGGAAGCTCCAGTAAGCTATTTATTGCTCAAGTTGCATATATATATCAACTCTAACTCCAATAACTTGTGTTGTGGCCCGAGGATTTCCTTTCCCCATCTGGATGAGCACAATGGAGGTCTCTTTTTGCTACAGTGCAAACATGGAATTTTAATAGCTGTTCTTGTTTCGAAAAAACTATGGGATTTGTTGCAGGTTGTCAGAGGAATGGTAGCAATCTTGAACAGATGCTTCATCAGCATGACCTGCAATAGGAGGTAGGTTACTGGTTTCTGTTTGAATATCTTCTTTAGAAGAAGCCAAGAGGGAAAGGCGGCAGAGAGGACATGTCGTGTGGGAGGCTAGCCAGTGGTCAATGCAATCCATGTGGAATGTATGACCACAAGAAGGTATCTGTTGTAGTCTATCTTCTGCTTGGTAATCCGCAAGACAAACTGAACATCTGCAACCAGAATGAGAAAACAAAGTAGAAGGTTATCTCAATGTATTAAGACAGTTGATGTATGAGGCCTGTGCCCTGGGAGGGTCTAGCCTAGGCAGCCTTGTCATGCTGGCAGAGGCACACAAAATAGAGGAAGGACCAAAATTATGTTGATGTCAAAGCTGGCAGATGTCCAAAAGCGCAAAAGATTCAAAATATTAGGGTTCAACAATCGCGTATGCAGTTTACTGGCTTTTCATTGATTTTTCCACAGCTTCATACCTGCCAAAAACTTTTGAAGGACCATTTCCTTTTTCCAATTTCCAGTTCTCCAGATGAAAAAATGAAAGTATCTTTCTTATTCAATTTGTTTTCTAGCAAAGTCACTACCATCACTGTCCCAAGACTTTGTACATGGTAACAAAATATGTGAGGAGTACTTTCAAGAAATTCCAAAAACGCAACTATGACAGGAAAAGAAGATGATATAGAAATCGAAGCTGGAGATTAGCAAAAACAGAGAACGAAATATAGTTGATTTTGAAAATACGATACTCATTTGTTCCAACTTTCGCTTTAAAGATATCTCGAGTAATTATACACACCGGACGTTTTCAGAAAATGAAGTTGGCCTTAATAAGAACGATAAGATTCTGCAATTCTCCATCAAAGGCAAAAAAGTTGGATATTTCTTAAACTTAGGATCCCTTTAAATTTCCTTATGATCATGACAACAATCATATGATTAGATAGAGCACCCTCATGAGATCATAGTCCTAAATATCCCTTCTTTTTTTTTTGCCTACAAATTGTGCCATATATACTCCTCACTTCCCAAAAGATCTTCCCATTGTGCATTGTACAAATATTAAGGATGAAGCTTTACATGCGGCAAGATCTTTTTGAGATGGAGGGTGTATAATTTTTCTCTGTTTGAGCATGATAAAAAGGTCACTCCAACTGCCCAATGCTTAAGTCAGAGAAAATGTGATCTAGCTTTGTATCAAATTGTTTCAGTTTTGCTGTTAAAAGTCGACTAGCTAGCATTTGATTTCAGTAGTGTTCAGTGCCACTTTTTGTATCTGACTGACGGAAGTAGTTAGCTTTTCAAGAACTCCTATCACTTCTCCTTCAACTTCATACAGTGAGTCGCCTAGTAAGTTTTGATAGATAGGTCTACTGGGTTCGAATAATTGGCCTTTTGTAACCAGAAACGATAGTGATTTTAGAGCTGTCTTGCACCACAATAACTGTACAAGTAAATTGCCTTTTAAGATAGACACAATACACAATATCTACCCATTGACTTCAGTTAATAACCAAAAAATCACCCCAAAACGAGCAATGTTTTGGTAATGACTAATGGGTAGACAGTGGCTAGCCTTGTTGAGTGTTTACTACGGTTACGTGGTTAGTCTTTCTAAATTGAAAGGCTGGTATGGTGATATTTTGGTATTATGGTAGTTTCTCAATCAAACCTTTTCTAGGAGAATTTAGGAATTCTAATATTTTTCCTTTTTTTTATAAGATGCATCCAACTCCTTACAAGTTGGGTTTTTCTTTAGGAAAGGGGATCGGGGATGTGTGATGCCTCTGGAACCTAACCATCTGAGACCAACGAGTATCTTCTGGTTCTTCTTCTCCTTTGCAACATTTTATTTTCTGTACCTATAGTCCTGCAATTGAGATCTCATTTCCTCTTTTTTCATCCCAAAAATCTGAATATGCAAAGCCTAGTTGACTCCCAACTTTAGAAACCTAAACTTGATCAAACACAGTTCCAAGCAGCAGAGGATAGAGATCCACATGATGATCCCAAGAAATATCGGAGGTTATTTGGAAAGTTGAATTTCCCTACATTGGAAGGTATAGGAGCAATGTTTATGCTATCTTATGGAAACTCCAAGTCGTGGTGTTTTATACAGAAACCATGTCATTCTAAGATATGATGTCCATAACAAAAACACATAGGAGGTATACCACAGGGTACCCCGTACTTCTTGGTGGTAATTTTCTCTTGGAAGATTAAAAAAAACGGAAAGTAATGTCTCGTTCGAGCATAGAATCAGAATATAGAACCATGTCAAATATACTAGCTAGCAAGCTTATATGGGTGCATCAGTTACTTGGTGAGTGGTTTGAAGAGCCAATTTCAGTAAATTGTGAGTGATAAAACTGCTAATTGTGTTGGCTTGAAGTCTGTTTTCCATGAAAAGGCCAAACACATTGAATTAATTGACATTTCTTTCGGCAGGAGATCCAACAAGCTTTCCTTGCAAGTTGCAACCGATCATGTTCAATTGGAATATCAACTAGCATTCTCAAAAGGCATTGATTGGTCATGGGAAACTAATCATATTCACAACAAGCTAGGCATAACTAACATATAGCTCCGGTCCATGGCATACTGTAATAGTATAGACTATAGAGGTCGAAGCTAAGAATCAGTAGTAAACCAACTGTTGCCTAACTAGGTTTAGATCCACACTTTCCAGTCTATCGAGTTTTCCTATAATGTGTTCTCTATTATGTGACATAAATTCATTCATTTACACAGTCGGGTCAATCAAAATCAAATCTTCCTCACAAATATCTGAAAGAACAAGGAACTGAAAGAACTTACTTTCTTAACCGTACAGACTTAAACTTAATAGAAATAAATAAATTAATCAATCAATAACTACAAAGGGTTTAAAACTTGATGAGTTATTTTCTGTGTGTGTGTGTGTGTGTGTGTGTGTGTGAGAGAGAGAGAGAGAGAGAGAGAGAGAGAGAGAGAGAGAGAGAGA
>JAOWAN010072269.1:0-11219 GCA_028566635.1 Lobelia cardinalis
GCTCGGGCACGGACGTTAAGTAGTATTAAAAATTTCGAAAATGTCATCCGTGCCCTCGGGCACGGGCATTAACTAGTATGTCTATATTTGTGAACAGAAATAACATTATGCTTACCAGACGAAAGGTCATACTCCCTAGAAGAGTTACATTAATATTTATAGACATTTAATTATTTAAATGTGTAGATCGCATTGATCCTCGATAAAAACGCAAGAATAGTATAATGAAGTTAGATATTTATAGAAAAAATATATATAACTCTTCAAATAAAAGAGTTTTTTTTTTTTTTTTTCTCCAACCTGTTGAGTAATTTTTTTTAAAAAAAATATATATAATTCACACGTCACCTTGACTAAAGAAGTACGTACAACTTAAAAAATAAAAAAATAAAATAAAAATATGGTAGAATTAATGAGTGGAAAACCCAAGCCAAACAGGTACTATTAATGGAAAACAAAAGTGGAAACAGTTATAAATTATATAGGCATGGAAGATTCCACTCAACACCACCCCTTGAAAATCCTCCCAACTAATTCTCCATCTTCATGGGATGCAGATTTTCTTTTTCATCATCCAAGCGACAATCAAGCTGCTTTAGAATCATCTAAACAAGATTCATCGTCCAAAATCTATTCAACAATATCATCAGAGAAATTAAAAAGCCCCGGAAACGAATTATTAAAATCGCGATACATCGGGGTCAGAAGGCGGCCGTGGGGAAAGTTTGCTGCGGAAATCCGGGATTCGACGAGAAATGGGATTAGGGTTTGGCTCGGAACATTCGATAGTGCAGAAGAGGCGGCTTTGGTTTACGACCAAGCCGCCTTTTCAATGCGAGGTGCTTCGGCACAGCTCAACTTTTCAACAGAGACGGTAAAGGAATCACTACGAGGCCTGAAAACTGCTTCCAGCTGCAGAGATGGAGCTTCCCCAGCTGAAGCCCTAAAGGAGACACACAAGGTGAGTCGAAGATCGAGAAAAAGCCGAAAAATTATCAAAAAGAAAATAAATAGTGATCAGAAATATGATCTTATTGTGTTGGAAGATTTAGGATCTGACTTGCTGGAGGAGCTCTTGATGATCAGTAGTAGTTCTCCTGAGAGTCCAACTTCCAGTTCTTAAAATTCCAAACTAATTAATTGGTTTTATCCAATTTTTTTTTTTTTGGGGGGGGGGGGGGTTTCATATTTGTATTGTCAATTAACTGCATAAATGTTGTGAATAATCTAAATTTCCTTTAATGAAGACATCTTAATGGCAATAATCAAATGTCCAGTTATAATCTTTTTTTTTTTTTTTTGCATAAATAAAAGATTTCATGTCTAGATTTTGTTTAATTGCATTACTTCTTTGAATTAATTCAGTAGATTTTGTTTTGTATACAACATTTTTTTTCATCCTATATAACTTTAATTTTCTTTCTAAATTTTACTACAATTGTTTGGCTGGTCAAATTAATTCTCCTCATGTTGTATGTTGACTTAATTTCATTTTCTCACCTTCCTATCATTTACTTCCTTTTCTACAAACAACATAAATCATATATATCTAATTACTCCCTCCGTTCTAAAATAAAAAACAAAAAATGTCGCTCATTTTGAAACAGTGGGATCGAGTAGTACTTCTAGTTAGTTCGCCCAAACATGTAACACCTGCGCGCATTCATCTAATGGAATCTGTACAATGGATTCGTTTGCATGTCGTGGAAATTGTAATTTCAGGGACATTTGTTTCTGTTTATGTTTGAATATTTATGATCAGTAGGATAAAATTATCGGAAAATTGGTCTCGCAACACAGAGTCCAAATCAATCTGCTGTGGAAGTCCACATATGTTGTAGCGATCAATAGTGATGTTCATCAGATTAATGATTTTGCAGAGTGTCAAATCTTGCATATAAACCATGCAGAACCCAATAAATCATACTGATTTTCTTCAATTCATTCATACACATTTTGGTTAGTACAGTTTTTAATTGGATGTCCAAATGCAGATCAGTGAAGAGATTTTCGTTATAGTTTGAATGTGTACAACGTATGATCGCAGGTTGTATTCATGGTTTTTCACTGTCGTTGTTATATATAGGCAAATGATCAACTATAAATCACAAATATCGTACAAACGTGCGAACCTGTTAATCTTAGTACATTTTTATTGTATCTTTATTAATTTTGTTGTATCTTGGATTTTTTTAATTGTATCTTAGTAAGACACTATTGTAACTTATTACATTTTTGATGTATTTTCGTATTTTAGTTATTTTGTACGATACAATAAAAATATAACTAAGATACAATAAAAATATACTAAGATACAACTGATTCACACGGTTATAGGATATTTATGATTTGTAGCGAAATAAGTTCCTATATATATCCATCATTATCAACATTCTATGTACTATATTATTCTGTAATTATGAACTTCAAATGATGAGAGAACTCTTAATAAATATGTGATTAAGAACCCCTTCTCCAACGAAAGCGAAGGAATGTTGGTTGGTAAGATTTGAATAAGCGGCTAATCAACCCAACAAGCGCAATTGCTTGCAGAACTGAGAAGATAAATAGGATAGATGCTATTAAACTCCTAGAACGCAATTACCCTAAGAACTTAATAGGGGAATTAATTATTCAAGAACAAAATTCAAGAATAAATAACTCAAGAATAAACAAAATCTCTCAAAGAGAATTTCTAAACAAAGCAAAAGCTTCAACTTTAATTCAAATAATCAATCTATGAATTTATGAATACAATAGAGGCATTTATATAGGCTAGAGGAATTGAAATCATAAACTAAATTAGAATAAGAAAACTACTAATTAATAAATTCTAATTTAACTATGAAAAAGGAAAACTATTAAATAGGATATCTTAATAAGAAAGAAAACAATTACAATTAAAACCCTAAAGTAAATAGGACTCCATAACTAAAGAAATTACTTTAATTAAGGAAATAGAATTATGTTAGGAAACGGTTTCTAGTTTCCATGTGAAAAAGAATTCTGTCGTGCATTGCATGCTGATTCTGATTTTGATCCTGTCGATCATGCCGAGCATGAGGTTGCTCGCAACTTGGTGAGCTGCTCGCCGGCTCCTTCCTCCTCATGTCTTCTTCGCCAGCATTTTTTCCCCTTAGCTTGCCATTGCTCGCACTCGAGCATGCCGAACATGCCAATCACCATGTTGCTCGCCTTCTTAGCTCGCACCCTAACCTTATATCACTTTAGCTCGCGGTCGAGTAAGCCGAGCTCGTACATTTTTGGATCCCATCCTTGATCGTCAATTTTCTTGCCTCTATTTTGCTTGTCATTGCTCGCTATGAGCTGAACAAACCCATTTATTTGTCTCTTGGACTTGGATCTCATTTTGTGCCTTGTGAGCTGAATGAAATCGTGGGTTGCCCCAGGTAATCTCGCATCATCCTCCCCCCTGAATAGGATTTGTCCTCAAATCCAAACATTTATAAGGATGGATGCTATCAAAGGTCTCATTTTTTCTCCTTGGAACAAAGATCTTCTTCGCTATTCCCTTGCTCAGAGTACAAAACTGAGTTGAACCATTTTCTGCTCGGTTGGAACGATGGAGATCTCGTTCTTCAGCTCGCGTCCTACCTCTTGTGGTTGTTCTTGATTATTCTCCTCAATTCTCTCGTGGTCTTCGCAAGTTTGTACGGAAGTGATAGGAGTTGGAACAATTTCTCGCCCATCCTTCTCCATGGTTGGGATGGTCGGAGCTTCTTCCTTTAGGTCACAGACTATTGTTTGTAGTGTTTCATGTACGCCTTCTGGAGTTGCTACCTCACCTTCTAGGTCAGCCTTCCCTATAGAGTCTCCTTCAACTGTCTTTGTTCCGATCCTCGATCCTTGTTCTTTTTGTTGTGAATTGCCATCAACTTTGGAAGAAACAAATCCCGCTCGACGGGCCATCTTTATTCACTCGAATTCTTTATTTGGCGGTGAACGCCTTCATTTCTTCAAAATCAATCATGGTTTCCTCGTCGGGATGTCTAAATGTTCCTCGCAATGGTTTGTGTAAAAACGTAGTTTCTTCAGACTCCGGATTTCTGGATGCTCTCCTTGCTGGGCGAGATCGGAATGAGGTCTTTGTTCTTCGCTCCCCAAATCTCTTGTCGATCCCTTTTCGAACTGCTTGATCAGTTCTTCCATGCGAAAATTTCCTGCTTCTCCTTGGTGTGTCGCAGACATGATCAAGATAGATAGATAGATAGATAGATAGATAGATAGATATGAAAGTGAACTTATCAATCAAAATTAGATCTGATACCAAATGATGAGAGATCCCTTAACCAATATGTGATTAAGAACCCTTTCTCCAACGAAAACGAAGGAACGTTGATTAGTAAGGTTTGGATGAGCGGCTAATTAACCCAACAAGCGCAATTGTTTGAAAAATTGAGAAGATAAATAGGATGGATGCTATTAAACCCCTAATACGCAATTACCCTAAGAACTCAATAGGGGAATTAATTATTCAAGAATAAAAGTCAAGAATAAATAACTTAAGAATAAACGAAATCTCTCAAAGAGAATTTCTAAACAAAACAAAAGCTTTAACTTTAATTCAAATAATCAATCTATGAATTTATGAATACAATAGATGCCTTTATATAGGCTACGAGAATTGAAATCCTAAACTAAATTGGAATAAGAAAACTACTAATTAATAAATCCTTATTCAACTATGAAAAAAGAAAACTATTAAATAGGAAATCCTAATAAGAAATAAAATAATTACATTTAAAACCCTAAAGTAAATAGGACTCCATAACTAAAGAAATTACTTTAATTAAGGAAATAGAATTATGTTAGGAAATGGTTTACGGTTTCCATTGGAAAAAGAATTCTGTCGTGCATTGCATGCTGATTTTGATTCTGATCCTGTCGATCATGCCGAGCATGAGGTTGCTCGCAACTTGGTGAGCTGCTTGCCGGCTCCTTCCTCCTCGTGTCTTCTTCGCCAGCATCTTTTCCCCTTAGCTTGCCATTGCTCGCACTCGAGCATGCCGAACATGCCAATCACCATGTTGCTCGTCTTCTTACCCGCACCCTAACCTTAGGTCGCTTTAGCTCGTGGCCGAGCAAGTCGAGCTCGCACATTCTTGGATCCCATCATTGATTGTCAATTTGCTCGCCTCTATTTTGCTTGTCATTGCTTGCTATGAGCTAAACAAACCCATTTATTTGTCTTTTAGACTTAGATCTCATTTTGGGCCTTGTAAGCCGAATGAAATCGTAGGTTACCCGGATAATTTCGCATCATCAAAACTTTAGGATTCATGAGTATATATATTTATTAATGATTTGATCTATGAATTGTTCGTAAACATGACACAAATATCATTCATCATTGCAGAATAATCAATGTTTTAATTTTAACATATGGTACCCACCAAAAGAGCATTTGATTCATAAGAGAGGAATGCTACATCACAGACGCGGAATTAAGGTTTTCAAATTATGTGCTCGCAAAAAAGAATGAAATAAGGACCACCAAATAATGTCTTTAATTTTCACGCTCCACATTTTTACGTCAGATAGATAGGAGAATTTCGTTTGGTTTATATATAGTCCCCTACTATTCAACTAGCATCAAATTATTCATGAAATTTAGGTCGCTTGTGATAAGTCATTAACCCAAAATGTTATGTCAGTGTGGGCTAGTTGGTGGGTCCAATAACAGACCGATTTTTCAAACTCATTCCTACATCGATGATATAAAAATTTTTAATATAATTTTCGAAACACATTTATAATTGTTTTTCCAAATTCATCCCTATTTAATGTCGTATTGGATATTAATGAGAGAGAGCAACCATAATTTAAGAGAGTGGGTTCATGTATGAGACCATGGTATTTTGGTATGTACATATAATTAAATTATCTTAATTTGAGAATTTTTAATATATGGAAAAAAGAAAACAAAAATTATATTTTGAGGAGGAGGTATTATGTCACTACTCATAGCCATGAGCCCATGAAGGTGCGTCTAAGGTTCGGGTCAGAAAGTCGATTTTTGTTGATTTTATTTGATATTTTGTAATGATTAAAGTGAAAAATTAAGAGAGAGATAGAGAGAAAATGATGAGACCCATAAAAACTTAAAAATCAAAAACGATGATAAACTAACATCGTGACCCAAGCCTAAGACATGACAGGAGGCTCTCTTTGTAACACCCCGGCACCCAGACCACCCGCACCACCGCATTTTGAGTGTTGAAATAATTTTAGGCCTGGCCCATAATTACTACAGGCCTCAATTCTAACAGTTAGCTAACACTCTTGTAACTTTTTTGCCCGTAAGCCCAATTCAATAAGGGTGGTGTTAAATGCTGCCCCTAATTTTTTTCCTATTGCTCTCGTAATGTCAAAAATACCCCTACTAATTTTTTTTTTTTTTCCAAATCAATATTATTTGAAGAATAACCTTAAATCCGGCTTCATGAACTTCTAGGACTTACTCCTCGAAAACTTTGCCCCAGTAAAGCTATAAGACTGATACACAAAATATAATAATGAATTAATGATTGGGCAATATTAGGTTGTAAACAAGCAAAACCTGTAATGTGTGTAAAATTACATCCACGCTTTGGATTTGGATTGTTTCAAATCCCAATTTGTCATGCATTGTCTTCTCTCTTGCGAGCATCAATTTGCTTTTGCAAGAAATCCTTTATAACAGGGACCTTTAGTCCTTAAATAAAACAGTCTAATCATGGCAAAATTTGATGAGGCTCTCAGTTGTGTAGGAGCGTCCAATGCACATATATGTTATAAATTATGTACATATATGTGTTATAAAATGCATATAATATTTATACCATTAATATGTTCATAATTATTATGTGCATTTTATAACACATATATGCGCATAATTTATAATATATATGTGCATTGGACGCTCTTAACACAATCGAGAGCTTAGGCGCTCTCGGTATAACAACTGTCTAATCATTGCTCCCAGGTTATTTTCATTTTGTCATTACCGAAAATATGATGAATGATTGTTTTGATAAGGGCATTGACCAGATCGATGTCCGTGTTTTGATTCCGATGAGTTAGTCCTAAAGGCTCATGAAGCGTCTAGATTCTCCAAATAACAGCGATATGAGATTTTTTTTTGAATACGGGTATTTTTGACATTAAGGAGGTGGTAGTGAGAAAATTAGGAATGATATTTAGCAACCCAGTTCAATAATCATAGATTTGGGCCTCTAAACTTTTCACAAGGAACACTTGAAAAAGGAAGACCACAAATGGGCCTCACTTGTTTGTTGTTTGGGCTATTATGGTGTTTGGGTTTGTGAAGGGGTGATAAATGTCCTAGAGAAGGGTAAGCAACATTTTGGAGCATAGAATTGGGATTTTTTGTCCCATTTATCGTCTCATCTCCTTTAAATAGTGATACATATCCTATTATTTAGAATTTAAAATTTTAGAGATATTTTTTAAGCGATTAAAATGAAATTTTAAAAAAATGGGATAGAAAATAAAATATCAAATAGAATAGAAGATCTGAACTTGCCGTATATACTTTAATTTGGGGACAACTGAAATGGCGCATTATTAATTAATTAATTAATTAACCAAGGGCTAAAGCAACGAGGAAACCGAATAAATTACAGTAAATAAGCACTTAGGTTAGTGGAGGAATGTGTATCTAAGTACTCAATTAAAGCCTGCAATTAATTATACTAAATTATCTTCATTAGCATCATATATTATACACACACACACACACATACTCTAGCTACCTAGCTAGTACTCCACTTACTCTATATAATAATCTTTTTATTTGTCTTATATTAATAGTTACTCTCTTCCTCTTAAAATGAGTACTCGCTTTAAATATACAAAAATAAATCTTCAAAATAAGTCATTCGTTTCAACAAAATAAATATCGTTTGTTCTCTAACAAATTAATTATTAGTTTAAGATCATACTATGCATACATTTACAATAATTTTCTTTATTTATTTAGCCCTTCTTAATCTAACTTACCATTTAATTGGAATATTAATTAGATATTTAATAACTTAAATTAAATATTCTTAATTAAATTATTTACTCAATGCTCTTAAATATAAATACTTTTTTATTAATTTTTTTTTCTGAGGAAAAGAACATTTTCGAATATAATAAATGTCAGATTAGGAATGCGATATATGATGATATATGTTAATATTACACTGTTCACTATTTGGATATGAGTAATATGAGTTTATGAAGTAAAAGACTAAATTGCCCTTATGATGTGAAAGATTTAAATGTAATGTGAGGAGAGAGAATGAGATGTGAAATATTTAAATGTAAGGAGAGAGAATATGATATGAAATGTTTGAATTTATTTGTGAGATTGTATGAATAGGGGTAGTAGATGAAAAGTGTTTGATATTTATTTATGATGTTGGGTGATATTTGAGTAAGATATTGAAAATATATGAAATATATTTGATATTGAGATATTCAAATGTTATGATATATCTGACTCGTGATCTGAACCTAATTAATACTACCTCGTTCCATAATATTAGTTCTTTTAGACTTGTGCACATATATTAAGAAATAATTTACATGAACAAAATTACCCTCATTAAGTACTCTCTCTTTATTAATGAGAAAAGATATAAAATGTAATTAATAGTTATTGATAATTGAAAAAGTAGGAGGGTAATTTTGGAAAGTAGGTGTAAAAGCTTTCTAGAAATCCTAAAATAATAACTATTTTAAAATAAATTTTAACTTTTAAAAGGAGTAATATTATGAAACGGAGGTATTATAAAATAAAAATAATTGTTTGAATTTATTTTACATTAAAGATTAAAAAATGACGAATGTAGGATGAAAAGTGGACAGAAATGGTTGGTGGGTGCTTGGAGGGGAGGGGAGGGACCATACTAGAAGGAGGAGGAGGAGGAGGCTAGCAGACCCAAGGGTTCACTTTATGAGAGGCGCGGGGAGGGGGGCATAAATCTTCGCGTTGAGAACTGAGCCATGCGGCGCTAACGTGAAAACTGTCGAAATGGAAAGTGGGGTCACGTGCATGTTATACAAGGGTGAAAGAGGACACAAATCGAAACAGTTTGGTTGCGTTTTTATCGGTGTTTTTTACCCAATTTTATAATTTTTTGATTTTTCTCTCTCATTGGTCCCACAAGTTTTTTTTATATCTCTTTCTTACTTTTTACTTTAATCATTATAAAAACTCAAAAACCAAAACAAAAACTACCCATCGCAACCTTTATTTTTAAGTGTTTACGTTCATTAAAATATATAAAAATAAATTATATATAAAATATAAATAAATTACATAATTATCATGTTTATAATTTATATATATATTTTATATTTGTATTGTATATATAATTTATAATTTTTATATATATTTTTGCAAAAACAATTGACGCTCCAAACTAGGCGGGCGATGTACTTTGTGGCTTTGTGCACTTCAAGTCCTATGGTGCCGTGAAATTCGAATTTTATCCATAACAGCAATATGGAATGAGGAAAATTTATCGCTTTTAAAATAATTTAAATTAAATAAAAAAGAATATTTTTTATTACATGTAAAATGATAAAAGCATTAATAATTAATTAAATTTTAAATTTTAAACTTTATAATTTAAAATTTATTTTAAAAACAATTCAAAATATTTTTTAGAATATTTAAAACAAAAGTTTGAACTGAATATTATACTCCCAAATTTTGATTTTCCAACCATCCAACAAATGTCTTCGTTTCATTTTAAATATTTATTATTTTTATTTTAAAATAATTAAAATAATTGTTTACATTCTATTTTTAAAATTAAAAGTAAGTGTTTGAATAACAAATGTATGAATTAAGTGATATGACCATATAACCCCTATAACAATAAGGTCTAGTAGGAATGTTTACGATTTGATTTGATTCGATTTTACGTATTTTTTATTAAAATTGTAATCAAATTAATTAATCGATTTTTTTAAAACGTTAAACCGTAATCAAATTAATTCGCATAAAAATCAATTTCAATATTTTCAGGTCGATTTGACAATTATTTCGATTTTGAGTCAAATATCAATTCTTCATTTGAGCAAAATTTTAATTTTGACCGTTAAAAATTTTGAACACATCTTTTGAACAATGATTAAATTAATTTATGAATTTTTTTAAACTAAAAGTTGACCTTATATTGACAAATTTGACATGTCGATAAATCCTAGTACAAAGCATACTAGTTACAAATGAACAATAATATAAGATCGATATAATTATCTTTTGAAATATAAAATATATAAGAGAAATTCCAAAAAAAAATTTATATCTAGGTTAATACTAACAAAACAAAATATATATACACCAAAAATATGTATTACATGACCTCAATTCGGTTTGATTTTGGTGTCACAAAATATATTTAAAATCGCAGCCAACCCAAATTTTCGATTTTCAAATCATTTAAAATCAAAACCGATCAAATTTATTTTTTCATCGATTTGATTGAGACAATTTTTAAAAATTTCTGCTCAAACACTACGATCCAGTATTGCCTCAATCCGGCAAAAGTCAAAACAACCTGTTTTTTGAGTTTTTGATTTTTCTCTCTCATTGGTCCAACAGTTTTCTATCTATCTCTCTCTTACTTTTTACTTCAATCATTACAAAAACTCAAAAATCAAATAAAAAACTACTCATCCAAACACACCCAATATAGTTTAAGGAGATGATAGCTAAATTGCTTTCATTTACCATTGATCGAGTATGGGTATGTTCGATCCACGTGTAGGCAGGATAATGGCTCCGAGTGATGATTGCTGCGATTACCTGTGTAGAAAGAAACACCTAAAGTGATGAGCAAGGCGTGGCCTCGCTCATACACTCCGGCGTGAGAGTAAGTATTCCGTAGGAATAAAGCTGCGGAATCCTAATTAGTTCTGTGAAGAACGTAAGGAGGATTGCTCACAGATACAAATATATGCAGTGAGTGCGTGGGTGCAAGATAATAAGGTGACTGATTGAATATAAAACAAGTGATTAAGTAATTACCTTGTAATAGGTGTAGAAGGACATTATTTATAGTGTTGGTGAAGATGGTTGAAATTGATAGCTCCAATCAATGGTGAGGTGTCCCATGTAGTCGTTGAATCATAATCCTCTCCTCCTTATTAGGAGGACTTGTTAGGGACGTGGCCTTCTCAATTTGAACATGGGAAGA
>JAOWAN010072347.1:0-11209 GCA_028566635.1 Lobelia cardinalis
AATAAAATTTAATGGTGTAATATTTAATTAGAGTAAGAATAAATTTTATATTATATATTATTTAATTTAATAATAATAATTATTATGATTTTTTTATGAATATAAAAATAATTTTAGATATTGGGAACTTTTTAGAGGATTATTACAATTAGGGGTGGTAAGTGTTAACTTTCATTAGTTGATTTGACAGAAATTGGATAGAAGGAAGACATTGTATATTTATTTCAAAGTACATGTCCAATGTCGCAAAAAAAATTGTTTAGAGGTAAATCCCAAGTAAAAGACTAAGTACAGGGATATAAATATCAAATATCCCCTCTCAAAACATACAAATGCTTGGTGGAATTGACAGATTAGGACCCACAAACCTGTTTTCCCTTTTTTTTTTTTTAGTTTGTGACTTTTTTTTATCAAATTATACTCTCAAAACATAAATGGTACGTTCACTCGTCTTAATATTGTTTGAAAAATAAATTAAAAATACAAGTTTTTAAAATACAAATTTTCTCTTTTTACCTATTATTATATATATATATATATCATCTTTATATCCTATCAAACATCACATCAAATTACAACTATCACCCTCTTTCTTTCTTTCTCTCTTCATTACTATCATGCAATTTTTTAAAATTCAAAATGCAAAATTGTAAAATTCCTACAAAACAAAACAAACAAAAGACAAATACAAAATATAAACAAAAATAAAATATATCAAAAATTTTTACGTCCAAATGCACCTTTGTATTTATTCATTCTATACATGATTGTAGTTTGCATTTTATGATTAAGTAATATATTAAAAAATAATTTATTTTGTATTTAAGAAAATAATAATAATATTGACACTTTTTCGATTACTAACTATTCTGTAGTCAATAAATTTGTGTCAATTTGACAGCAGTTCTGATGTTGTAGTTTCCATGTGTTCTTGAGTGTCATTGCATTGCAGCCTCCTATATAAAGAACTCAACTTGTCCGTTGCAGTTTCGGTGTTGAATGAGAAACTCAAATATCACAACAGAAAAGAATTTGTGAACAACGAAAAATCTTGCATGCTACTAGGGTAGGGTAAGCCCGTGTTCAAGGACACGGCTTAATATTCGAAAAAAAAAAAATATTATTAGATGTTTAAAAAATATTCAATGAAAAGAGTGCATTTTTCCAATATATTTTATATACTTTTTAATTTTTAAATTTATGGTTACAAGTGGAAGTATGTTGTGACTTGTGAGCACATTTTTCAAAAATTAAATATTCATTACTATTAAGTTTATATGGATCCTACAAAGCTCATTTATAATATAGATTTGCTTAAATACCCTTTTCATGCCAAACAAATCTGCTATTTTAAAATGGTACAAGTATGATGCTTTTACATACCCGGTAGTGTCATTAGTTGCATTTAACAGTTTGCTATGTTTTGAAATGAGATATCATTTATGAGACAAATAAAAGTGAAAAAGAGAGATTTTTTTTTTTCGAAGAGAGAAATTACCTTCCATTGCTTAACGTTACATTAATTTTAAACTATAAAATTTTAAATAAGTTTTAAAATGAGCTAAGAGTTTCTAATATATTTATTCATACTCATTTGACTATATTTTTTGACAAGTTCTACAAAAATTATATATTTATTTTTACCTTGTGCAGAACATATTATTTTATCTCATAGTATGTCACTGTCATAAACAATTAAAACGAAACAGAAAATTATCGTATTATGAATATGAACGAAATTTTTTTGGGAAAAAGTAAATATTTGATTTTTAAAATTTTGAAAGCAGACTATTTAAAGTAAACATCTTAAAATAGAATGGTGTACTGTTTGGTCGAAAGTCGAAACTTCTCTTTCTGTCATCGAAAGTCGGAACCGAGAGTCGAGAGGGAGGAGAAATGTACTACGACATACTCCCTCCATTTTATTTTAATTGTTCATGATAGTAACATGTTGTAAGAAAAAAATGTCACTTTCAAAATAATTAAAATGAAACGAAATGAGTACAAGTTTTTATAGTACAGTAGTATTATTTTAAAAGGGAGCAACTATTTACAAATTACATAAGTAGTTAGTTTAATACACAAAATTTTGTGATAATTTTTTTATTAAAATATTTTTTATACCCTTTTAAATAAAAAATAACATCATTACTAATTTTATAAATACTTAATACAATATATAAATATACAATTATATTTATGTAATATTTATTTTTTAAATAGCTAATATAATACACAAATACAACAAATTTTATATTCTTCACTTCACATACACTTAAAAAAAAAAAAAAAGAACTTAGGAAAAGTGGCATCCACCTCTTGTTCTTCTACCATTATTTTTTCATATCTTGGGTCCACAATTGAGTAAGATGAATCAATCGGAATCCTGAAGTCAACTTGGTGGCAACATCGGCATGCGTTATACTCCCTCCGTTCCATAATATTAGTCCTTTTAGAAGTTAAAATTTGTTCCAAAATAATTATCCTTTTAGGATTTTTAGGAATCTTTTACACCTACTTTTTAAAATTACTCTCCTACTTTTTTAACTTTTTTTTGGTCTAAGCCCAGGTGTCCGGCCACTGGCCGACTAATCCTGTCCGAGGCGGGTCCCGGGGTTAAGGTTTTAAACCTCTCCCAACGTAGTTGCGGGGAATCGAACCTTAGTCCGTCCTTCCAAGTGCAGCCCCTGGCACCACTGCACCAACTGCTCGTTGGTCCTACTTTTTTAACTAACAATAACTATTGATTACACTTTATCTCTTTTCTCATTAATAAAGATAGAGTATTTAATGAGAGTAACTTTGTCAATGTAAATTATGTCTTAATATATGTGCATAAGTCCAAAAGGACTAATATTATGGAACGGAGGGAGTATAAGACTTTAGGTGTACCTAAACTACCTATAGTCTATCTAGTGTAGGGCTTGCACTCAATAGTCATCGTTTTTCTGCAGGTTGATGCTTTGGATCGCACGCTGGATATACCATTAACCATCCTTAAGGAAATAGCCGGAAGTGACTTGCTTTTGACTCTCTTTTTCTAATAGAAAAAAGAAATCGAAAGATATTCGTCGTTTCGTAGTATCGTATACATAAATAAAGTCGGCGGTGCGGACCGCGTGAGCGGTACCAAATCGAGGCATAAAAGGAGAATCTTTTGTTACAATCGCAGCAGAAGGTATGCTCCCAAGAGTATACCGAACGATATTGACTGAGTTAAATTAAAGATATGCCTATGAAATATGAGTTTGAGTTTTTCCTCAGAAACTAGTAAGATAAATAGGTAAAACAACCTTCGAGAAAAAGTGTTAAGCATATAACTAAGGCTTATATCATGAATCTGATTTCTTTGATATTCAATATTTGAATTTTTACTTTATATAATATAGGTCCCACCATTTTCTTTCTATCTCTCTCATACTTTTTCACTTTACATATTAAATATTAAAATTAAATATCGCACGATATCGTATTCCTGATTTGACCATATGTTAACTTTTAGGACTTGCTCATGCAGTTCGGGTTGATAACAAAAAATACGGAGTTTTTTTTAATAAGTATCTTTGCTTCATTACTAGCAAGCGAAAATGTTACAAAATTTATATTAACCAACTAACGCCCTCGAGTAAATATCTTCTACTCTTCGATTATTCGATTAGTCGAATTGACGTAACAGAACGGGAGTACGAGTTTTCTAGGCCCGCCAGGGAATTGCCGGAAGGAAAAATGTACCATCACCGAATTTTGAATCGTGGAGTACGAGTCGTTTATCATTACGATAGGTGTTAGGTGCTCCATTTTATTTTCCCATTGAGGCTTCGTCAAACTCATCAATCAGATCGCTGAAAATTTTGAAAGAACTGCAAAATTTTCATCCTCAATTATTAGCCGCTGCATTCTTTCAGAATTCTCAGTCTCAATTCTATTGTATATTTTTTCAATGCAAATTTTTTGAAAATAATTCCATTTACTTATTAATCGAATATTTCTTCTTTTGAAAATTTTTCAAATATTTTTTACATGCAGAAGACTTCTTTGGCATGGACGTCTCGGTGTATTATTATGTAAGATTACTGCTCCAAAAGAACGCCCCACGAGTTCTTGACTAGCCCGTATTTTGTGTCATCCTCCTTCCATATTCGAGTGCAGCGGTTTTCATGGTCCATATCAGCAGTTTCCACAATTATCCGTAGAAATTTTACTGGAGCAGAATCGAAAAGCAGATCCAATTGTATCTATGAAAAGTAATACTCAAATACGGGAATTGATCAGATTTGGAGAACCAAACCCATCAATAACAATCGCATAGGTAATAGGGCTCGGTTCAAAACCTAGTTTTAAGATTTTTTCTAACATAAATAAATCAGACCCAATTTCAAAAAATACTTGAAGAAATTCGAATTTCACGATTTATCAAAAAGAAGATAAAAGAGATAGAAAAGTATGATTAAAATAATTTATATTGTATATTGATTTGTGGAGTAGGAATAATATTATTATTTTGGAAGAGAGATAAAATAGGTAAATGAGTATTTTAAAGTTAATAAAATATTTTAAAAAATGTATATTATATGTAATAATGTATTAGACTTAGCACATGTGTGCTTTGTAAATAGCTGTTTTCTTTTAAAAATGGTAGGTTTTTGTTCTTTTTCGTTTTGTATTGCGTTTACAATTGAATTTTTAAATTGGAAAAGTACGCGCTTTTTCCAGCCTTGATTAGAAAAAGTTCGCGCTATTTCTAGCCTCGATTACTGAACCGCCATTTTCATCTCTCGGTGCTTTCCCAAATCACCTCGGTATCAAACTCATCGAGGCGAGCCCACTTCACCTTCCTCACCCACACATACACAAAATCAAAACTTGATGGATTCAGATGAAAAACAACCACAATCTATCTACGTATCAAGAAATGAGAAAATGGGCTCCCTCCGAGACCAGTCCTTTACATTGAGAAATGCCCGATTTCTCACCCCTATTGCTGATAACCTCAATCAAGCAATCGCTCCACCAAATAATACCCACTTGACCTCTCACAAATCGCTACAAAACCCTTCATCAGTAACCTTTAGGGACTGGTATTCTCCCCAAAAGAAATGGGGACAATGGGTTGATCAATTAGCTGGAAGATACGGTGCTCTCTGGTTTCAAACCGGCATTTGCGAAGCCATAATTTCCACTACTTACGAGGTTAGGTGTAACCAGGGTATCATTGTCGGGATATCTAAATTTTGGTGTCAAGAGACGAATACATTTGTGTTTCCATGGGGTGAAGCGACAATTACCCTCGAAGATGTGATGATCCTGGGTGGTTTACCGGTCTTTGGAGATGCTGTGACTAGTCATCCTCCCGATGATCTGCTGAAGGTTGTGGAAGAAATGAAGAAATTTTGGTTGAAAATAGCGAGGAGCAAAGCAAGAAAAGTTACACATTCAGCGTGGCTAAAGTATTTTATGGGGCGCGAGAGTGAGCACGAGCATGTGGCGTTTTTGTCACTGTGGTTGTCGAGGTACATTTTTCCTTCTACTTCTCGTGGAACTATTGGAATACATGTTTTCTCAATTGCTGCTAAATTGTCCAAGGGGATTAAGGTAGCACTTGCCCCTGCATTTCTTGCTAGTCTCTACAAGAATCTGAGAGTGCTGAAATCAAAGTTTGTTGGTTGTGTAAATTGTGATAATGTTACTGGTCCATTTCAATTGGTACAGCTTTGGGTGTTTGAAAGATTTGACATTTCAGGACCAAATTTCCCTAATGTGCTTATGCTCGGCGAGCCAAGAGTGGCTCGTTGGCATAAACTAAGTTTTGATGCCAACATACCCACCTTAACAGGACCTCTTAGAAAGTTCAAATGGCGGCCTTATGCTGCCAATGTGACAAATTGGCGCCACCCTTTGTTTTACCAAGAAGTGGAACAGTTTGTCTCGGATTCCTCGAGTGTAGATGAGGAGTTGTGGTCTTTCTTTCGATGCTTGCAGACTTGCAAGCTTGTTGGATTGGATTGTGAAGAGAAATACCTTCCACAGCGTGTGGCTATGCAATTTGGATTTGATCAGGACCTTCCCGCAGATCTCTTAGATTCTGGTTTTGTAGGCGAACATGACACAGATTTGTTTGTTCCAGCAAGATCTTTCCAGCCAGGAGTTTCCATGGCATATTCCACTTGGTGGAAGAGCTTGATGGTTGCTCATGATGATGATTACAATCTTAAGAATGTTCTGTTGCACGATGGGGATCTTGAGAACACTGAAGCTTCAGCATCTGGTGAAGCTAATGGTGCAGTGAACCCAACGATACCAAACACCTTGACAAAATCAAGCAGTGAAAGGTATCCCATCTCTGTTATTCCTGAAATGTGTGACAGTACTGAGAAGATTGTGAGGAGTGATGAGAATTCCTTATTGGCTTCTGTAGAACGTGTGGATGAGTCTAGCGAGGCAACAATGGAATCAGAAATATTGCCTGTAGTACAGGAGAAAGTAGATGAACACCTCTTTGTGGCTCCAGTAGATTCTGTGGAAAGTACCTGGAAGATTGGTGATGGCTTACAAATTTCTAGAAGTGAAGAAACTCATGCATCACGGAGAAAGGTTTCTGAAAATTTGACTGAAAAGGAACCTGATGATGTGGTGACATGTCTACGAGATATTTGCAGCATTACAAAGAGGAAAATTGATTCCATTAAAGCTTTATCCGACCTAACTCAAAATACTAATTCGCCAGCTTCATATGTTACCAATGACAAGAATAAAAAGGCGAAGTGGGCTGGTGAAGGTTTTGACAAATATGGTGTTGTTTGCCAACTGGAGTGCAAGGCTACAGTAGAAGAACCCCACTTTGTGGCTACAGCAGATTCTGTGGAAAGTACCTGCAAGGTTTTTGATGGCTTACAAATTTCTAGAAGTGAAGAAACTCATGCATCACATAGAAAGGTTTCTGAAAATTTGACTGAAAAGGAACTTGATGATGTGGTGACATGTCTACGAGATATTTGCAGCGTTACAAAGAGGAAAATTGATTCCATTAAAGCTTTATCTGACCTAACTCCAAATACTAATTCGCCAGCTTCGGATGTTACCAATGATAAGAATAAAAAGGCGAAGTGGGCTGATGAAGGTTTTGACAAATATGGTGTTGTTTGCCAAGTGGAGTGCAAGGCTAGAAATAATGTCAACGGCATTAGTGACAGCATTGAACTGGATGATGAATACGATCAGACCAAAGAATGCAGAAAATCATTTAATGTTGTCACTAGTCACTACAAGGTAAAGGGAGGGGAGTCTTTCAGCAACCCTATTTATGTTGATGACTTCATGGAAACAAAGAATAGATTTCAGAAATTTGGCCGCAAACTAGGAAGAAGGGTTCCAAAGCAGGCTCCTATTATTCTTGATTGAAACGTTGGAAAAACAGACCAGATAAGGATTTTCCTTGTTCATTCATGTTTATTACGGATGAATACCTTATTTTGCCCATTTTTGTAAATATGTTTGGGATTAGGGACAAAACTCTGTGCCACCTTTATTTAGGCTTAAATTGCCAGCTGAATTTTCAGTTGCTATGTGACTTTTAACTAAATATGTCACATTGAAAATATTTGAACCTTTGGGATATCTAAATTCAAAATAGGAAACTGTGCTTCTCCTGTTGCTTTGCACAATTTTTTTCTCTAAACCATCACAGTTTCATATTAGTCTGAACTGCAAAATATTGCTTATTTATCCTGTACTGCATGGGATACTGACTGCAGCATGCTAATAAGTGTCAGATTTGATATCTGTACATATTAATCAGCTCTGGAATTGCACATAAAGAAGACGAGGAGAACGTCTTGCAAGCTTGATGTTATATACTATTTCCATATCTCTAAGTTTTAACATAAAATAATCATTGTCATGTTTTGAGATAGATGATAACTAGACGATGTCCAGGTCGTTGATTAATCATGCAAACCTGGCCAACTCATTTAAATTCTATTAACATGCTGTTATTTGGCAGAGATGCACTTTGATCTCTATATGAGGTTTTGACACTCTCTGTGGCCAGGTATTAGTGCTTTTAGTTATTCATAATGCACAGTGCGTTGTCAGTTTATCTGATAGATATTTCTTCTTTTTATAGTTTAGCAATAACATTCTAGGCACCAGAATTTGTATCAAAGATCTGAATCAATATATGTGGAGCAAATTGTGCCTGATTTTTGAGCTGAGCCTAAGCTCTTGGTGGTGTTAAAAATGTGAGTGATAACTACCAGTTGATGAACCTGTTTACATAGTCGGCAACTTTTGACAACAGTGCAGAACTAGGCCCAAGTGGCTGAAGTGAAACCCATAGAGAGTTAAACTGCTCTCAGCAAAGTTTGATTATGAAAGGTTTTGTAATGGGGAAAACATACCTTGCCAACTCTGCAAGTAATGCCTCAGTGTCGTGTTTGCAACAACTAGCCAAAAATGTTCCATTCAAGCATAATGGTGGGGGTGCTAGTCCTTAGTCACTATCTTTATCTGATCCAAAACCCTTAACAGAGTAACCAAAAAGTGCACAAGATAATGTCAACCAAAAGAGTAACCACATCAAACCATTCATGTTGCAAGGTAACGGTGTTTCACCCAATGGAACAACAAAATATTTGTCTCAGAACACAAATGTTTCCGGAAGGCCAAGAACCAAATGGAACAACAAGGAATTCTGTTTATCTGTTTTTCTGTATGTATAACAGTTTAATGCAGAACGCCTACTAGGCTCATTTGGGTATACTCTCCGTGTGAGGTTTTATACGTACTAATATGCTATTTAATTTTTGTTGAAGGAATTTCGTAAGAAAAGTTAAGGTGAGCACTTTTTTTCTAGGTTTTGTTGCATTCTGGGTTTTTTTGCACATTCCTGTTCCAGATGAACATCGATTTTGTTTTGTTATGCAAATAAAGATATCTGGTAGATAGCGATCGTGACTGTTTTGCAAGTACTGGTTTCTTAACATTTTCTGCATTTGTATTCAGTTATGTTCTTTCCCAATGAAGAAGGTTATAAAACTAAGTAGTGGACTGATCTCTATTGATGATTAATCTAATCCGAGGGACTCCTATGTGCCAATCTTTATCATCTAACAAGACTTCTTGTATTAGTTCAAGTTTATTTCTACAACTAGATCTTGATGATAAATTTCTAGCTCAGACATGTCTCATGTGTACTTTTCAGCTGTTCAGACATTCTCCTGTCTGTTATTTTCTGGAATCCTGGCGAAGAGCTTGATAGTTATGAGAAGTAGCCCTCAATAAGTGGATGGGTACTTTACTGTTAGGAATCTCCATCGTGTCCTTTTCACATTCCTATCATGCTAAGGATTGAGTAGTGTTGAAGAGCACTTGGTTCTTGCTTGATACACATCCTGCAAGTTGTGGACATTTGAATTGGTGAAAATGTGCTTATTGATTATCTGTTTGTCTACTAGATTACCTCTTTGAGTTTTCTACTTCTATATATGTGGCCTCTTTTTTACAACTAAATTATGTAGAGTGCCACAAAGTCAAAACCCCTGTGATGAAATTGACGTAAATTAAAACGATAAAATTAAGTAGTGGACTGATATCAATTGATGAATAGTCTGTTCTGAGGGGTGGGCACCACGGCGAAGTTCCTTATTTTGTGTGTCATCTTAAAACTTTAATTTTATGATTATTTTGTTTTGTCACGCAGTGTAAATGAATTACATAAGTTTTTCCTAATGGGATGCCTTCACAGATGTATCTCAGTCTGTAGTGTGTGTTTAGATCTTTTCAACTGTTTAATACTTGGATAAGCTGCTTGCTTTTGTATAGCTTATATGGCTGCTCCATCTTTGAATTCAAACGATTATGTAATGCAGACAGTTCACTGCTTCTTGCATCTCTCTTTATTATTTCGGTTTGCCTTCTCCACCTTAGAGAGACTACCTAGTTTGGACTTGGCAGATAGATGCATCATCATAGATCAACACCATTGAGTATAATTTCTACCATCTAAAACCTCCGAAACAAGAGCCATACTTGGAGCATAATTAGGATGCAAATATAAAGGATGTGCAGAAGGCAGAATTAGGTTGACTTCCTCGAGATCATATTTTTCAATTGAGGAAGCAGAATCATCAAAATTTTCATTGCTAGGGTGGTAATCAGCAATGAGGTGAAGGATTTGGATAAGAAGATCAAATCCGAAAGCAATTGTGAGAATTCATACACGGAAACGAGAGAATCGAAGATGCTCTGATACCATGATAGTTTGATATTTAGAGAGAAGAGAGAAAAATATTGTATTTTCATATCTAATCAATGAATTAAGAGAAAGTACATCATCAGTTTATACAGCGGGAAAGAGCTTCTAACTAACTTCACCGACCTAACTTTACAAACTAAAGTTAACCACCCTTAACTATGAACAAGGACATACGACACCCCTATTAACGGCAAGGGTAGTGACAGACCTTGCTGTTGGAAATTTTGCTGTTGCTGGAGATAGTATCTTTAACACATGTATCTACTTATGAAAATTTATGTAGAGCGGTATGCTCGATCACACCCCGACCCCCATTGACATTTTCTTTCAGAGCATTTCCTTGCACGAAATGGTAGATCGTCTATTTAAGTAACCCCCCCCCCCTCCCTTTCCTCCTCCCTACTGTTCAACAATTCCTGATTGATTTGTATATGAGCTGGAGTACATCAAGGCTGGAAGCTGTAAATGTGAACGAGGCGGGGGTTGCTCAAAGCTGGAATTAGGAGAAGCTAAGGTAGGAGTGCAGCTGTAACCACACAAATTTTGGAGAAGTAGGTTATAGACTCTCCCATATTAATTGAATGTAGCATTAGAAGGTGGTCAACAAAAGATCTACGGTGAAGTATAATAATGCACATTGTTGATTTTCGTCAAATTATTTTGTGAACATATCACAGTAGTTCTGGTCTTGCAGTTTCTGACTTCTCGAGAGTCTGTCGCAGGCAATGTCATTTTTATGTGTGTTTGAGGAAACATAATAGATAGACTTTCAAATAGTAGTAGCTCAAGCTTATATGTCCAGGGTGAGTGTTACAGGATAGAGAGCTCAAGCTTATATGCCTTGGCCTGTTCTACAAATCAAGTGTTTCAGAATCGATCTACCAATATATATATATATATATATATATATATATATAGGAAAATGATCAGCTACAAACAAAAAATATCGGACAAACG
>JAOWAN010072368.1:0-11209 GCA_028566635.1 Lobelia cardinalis
TATCTCTCTCTTACTTTTTACTTTAATCATTACAAAAACTCAAAACCAAATCAATAAAATCACTCACAAGAACACACTCGAAAAGTTTGGATTTCGTATTATTAAAAGAAAATTGCGTGGATGAATCTAGGAGGTCCCTGTAGGATCTTACTCCATACGCTGTCGTTTTTAGGGGTGTGATTTGCGAACATAATGTCCTGGATTAAACTAGAGTACCAGTGTTTGTGAATCCACTGTATGTACCTAAAATCGCTCCAAATGACAGGACCAGGGCCCGTCCGTGTAATTTTTGAGGTCCGGTGCTAATTTTAAAATTAGATTCTTAATTTAAAGGAAATTATTATTTTTTTATTTAAAAATTAATTTTTAATATGTGCTTATTCGAAAAATATTTAAATGACGTAAATTTTTGTCTAGCATAAAATATTAAATTATATCCTCAATATTTCACTAAAGATATAATAAAAAAATAATTTTGAGAAAAGGGAGTATTAATCATTTAGATATTGAATTAAATTTTTATAACCAACATAAAAGGATAATTTCTATGCTTCAAAATAAATTTCGTAGTTTGAATCAAAAAAATATTTTGAAAAGTAGTTCATTTAACAGTTGCATGTGTGAAAAATAATAAACTAGTGGTGGGTTAAAAAATATTTATGAGTTAAACAATTTATTTTAATTTCAAAACAGAAACAAACAATTTATTTAAAATATTTCAAAAATAAATAGACATTTATTTTAGAATGGAGGAATTTTAATTTTTCGATGTTTTTCTTGCTTTTTTATATTATGCATCCAATTAAATAAAATTAAAATAAATAATCAAAAAAATTAAATTTGGACCCCAAAATTTTGGAGGCCTTGTGCGATCGATCACCATGCACTCTCTCAGAAACGGGCGTGGATCGGACCACAGAAAATGACTTTTTTTTAATCAATGTTGTATGTAAAAAAATATTGCTTAATTTTTTTAATTTTTATGTGAAGGAGCTATAGATATAATGAATCCCACCTTTTTTTTAAGAATATACTAATAATGTTCATTTCTATGTAGAAAATATTTCTGTTAAAAGGCTAACTTTTTTATCACTTAGTTACAAACTACAAACAACTTTTACCCTCAACTTTTGTTATGTAATCTATGTAAAGCAAAATCAAGTCTCTAATTTTTTTCTCCTTCTAGATCTAATCTTAGCCATTATTTTCTTTTAATTTAATGGTTCCTACTAATTCTTATTTTTTATATACCTCATCGTACGAATTTGAACAAATATAATTTCAGATTTTAGCATGCAACCATAGCAGATTATATATTTGTGCTAACCCAATTATCCATAACGATTTAACTCAGCAACCTCTGTTGAACAAGAGTCTGGATCTTCTGTTCCATATAGTGTCTACTCTTTGTCCCATCTTTTTAAAACCTCATCCAAATTATTTAAAACATGATCTTAAAATTATAAATTATAAATTTATGCATTGTTATAAAAGAGGTTTGTATATGAGAGATTTGAATATGAAATGTGTGCTTGCTTCGTTAATGATCATTGTCCTTAAAGTGATTATTGCCCCCACTATTTTGCTACAGGGATTAACGACAATACACTTCTAGAATTAAACTCGCACCTAAACGACGAACAACAATTTCGGAGTTTCTTGTATGAATTTAAAAGAGTTGTAGAATGAGAGAGAGAGAGAGAGAGAGAGAGAGAGAGATTCAGAAATGAGTTAACAGTTGTTCTTGAACACTGTTGGAATCACTGAATTTATAGGCCCAGACATACCCCTTCTAAATTATCGCAACCGTTGAAAAAAGAAACATTTCCCTATGGGCGTCCCAGCGCTCGGAGGAGCATCCCAACGCTCAGGCCAATATCCCAAACAGTATTGATCGTTCGGTTCAAATTTAGGAAGGAAAATTGTCGTTTCAGAGCATCCCAGCGCTGCGTTGAGTGTCCCAGTGCTCGAGCGTCCCAGCATTGCGTTGATCATCCCAGCGTTCAGCAACTTTTTCCAACTTGTCTGGTGCTCTCACAGTCAGCGTCACAATGCACCTCGGGACGTCCCAGTTTGTTCTGAAGGCCAAAAACTATTTTTAGGACTCAAACGACATTTCCTTTACTTTTCAATGTAAGATATTGATTCTACTTGAAAAGCATATCTCCTTTCATACACTTAACATTATCATCTAACCGTAAATTTCTAACAATCCCTCACTTAGATGATAATGTTATGTCCTTTTATATCACGCATCAAGAAAGATATCTCTTGACTTTAATCTTCCATTTATTTAGATATTTCAAAGTCTTAACGGAATAAATGATGTCTAAAGCGATTGACCCATCATCCCTTGTGTTAAAACGGAAAACACTACATACGTAACCTTCCAACTTCTCTTAGATTTCATGTAGCATTGTTTTAGCACTCGTATGGTCATGTGCTTCCTCCTAATTTTCATAAATATTTCCAAAGATCAACTCTTAAATCTTTGATTAGAGCGGCACCACTCTCTATGTTTATACAAGTGAGATAACTTTTACGAATTAAATAAATTTGATTATATTTTGTAGCTTAAAAACTCGTGTTTAAAATGTATCCTCCTACCTTTTAAGTACTTTCATACCAAAATATAGTACTTTCCAGTCACTTATCGGCTTGTTCTTACCCATTAAACTTTTAAGTAGAGGTTATCCAAAGAAAAATTGGGTTTATATTATAAGTGACTCTATGAACAGGGTCTTAATCCCATCTCAAATGATGTCTTACTGACTAATTCGTTAGCAAGTCCTTTCGTAAATGGATCCATCAATTATTACTTGTTCTAACGTATAAGATTGTAATAATTCAATTATTTATCAATTGTCGGACATAATCATGTCTCA
This sequence comes from Lobelia cardinalis, assembly GCA_028566635.1. Lineage (NCBI taxonomy): Eukaryota > Viridiplantae > Streptophyta > Magnoliopsida > Asterales > Campanulaceae > Lobelia > Lobelia cardinalis. The sequence goes on from JAOWAN010072368.1 coordinate 2,886, forward strand.
AGCTAATATGTCTATACTTTCCATTATACACCTTGTTAAAAGTCCTAGACAATGTAGCTTCACTATCGCAGTGTAAAGAGATGACAGGCATCGATTGTGGCCATAACTCTATTTTTAGTAACATGTTTCTCAGCTATTCTCCTTCCTTTCCTGCGGCTGCTAGTGCAACAAATTTCGATGCCATAGTGGAATGCTTTATACACGCCTGTTTATTAGAAGCCCATGAAATGGCTCCCCCATAAAGGGTAAATATCCACCCAGATGCAGACTTGTACATAATACTGCTGGATAACCATCATAATTCAGTCCTAAATTCAAAGTTCTTTTGAGATACACAAGGACTCTTGCAATAGCTTTTCCATGATCCCCACCCGGGTTAGAGGTGTACCTTGAAAGCTTGCAAACGGTGAGAGAAATATCTGGCCTAGTGCATTGTATAGCATACATTAAACTACCAATTACACTAGAATGTTCAAGTTGAGCAATTGCTCTCCTGAAATTTTCTATCAACTTGTCTGAACTTTCATAAGGAGTATTTACCTCTTTTATTCCCAAATCTTAATGTTTATTTATAACCTTCTCAACATAATGAGATTGACAAAAAAAAAATCCTCCATTATTTCTTTTAACCTTGATTCCCAAGATAGTATATACCTCACCAATATCTTTCATTTTGAACTGTGACGATAGATACTTCTTTGTTTCATTCACACCATCCATATTTGTCCCAAAAATAAGCATATTATCAACATACAAGCATACAATTACATCACATTTCTTAGGTTCAGATCACGAGTCAGATATATCACAACATTTGAATATTTCAACATCAAATATATTTTATATATTTTTAATATCTTACTCAAATAACCCAACATCACAAATAAATATCAAACACTTTCCATCTACTACCTCTGTCCATACACGCTCATAAATCAATTCAAACCTTTCACATCATATTCTCTCTACTCACATTTAAACATTTCACATCACATTCTCTCTCCTCACATCAAATTTAAATCTTTCACATCATAAGGGCAATTTAGTCTTTTACTTCATAAACTCATATTACTCATATCATCTCATATCCAAATAATGAATAGTGCAATATTAATATATATCATCATATATCGCATTCCTGATCTGACCCTTAGTAAACTTGGAATATATGTATTTATCCAGTGTATTATGCTTTAAATTATGAGATAATATAACAGAATTAAACTTTTCATGTCATTGTTTTGGTGCTTGTTTTAGTCCATACAAAGACTTAACCAACTTGCACACCTTCTTTTTATTTCATGGGATTACAAATCCTTCTAGTTGTTCCATATACACTTCTTCATCAAGGTCACTATTTAATTAAGAAAACTGTTTTAACGTCCATTTGATGTACACACAAATGATAAATAGAAGCAAGAGAAAATAACACTCTTGTAGAGGTTATCCTAGCGATGGGTGCATCCGTGTCAAAATGATCAATACCTTCTTTTTGTTCATCACCTCTTACAACTAGTCCATGCATCCTTGAACGTTTATTTGATTCCCTCGGTAGTATACTTTCTTCTAAATACTCATCTACAATCAAAAGTTTTTGAACCAGTAAGCAAATCTACTAACAACGAAGTGTTATTAGACAAAATTGAATCCATTTCGTCATTGATTACTTCCTTCCAAAAGGCTACATCTCTAGAAGCCATAGCTTCTTTATATGTCTTTGGTTTTTTTTCACATTTAATAAAGTTAGTATTTTAGAGAGTACATTGTTCCTAATTCCTATCACCTTTAACAAGGAAGACGATAAATTGAGAATCAATAAAATCTGAATCCAAGTGCTTTTCCTTTCTCGCTCTTTGATTTATCCGAGGTTCACTCGAAATGTCAAGAGTTTTCTTTTTATTTGCATTTTGAACGATTTCATGTGTTTGTGTGTCATTTGTGGAATCATTGGCAAATGTATGTTCAATAAATTCAACATCCCTTGATTCCACTATCACATTGGATTCAAGATCCAATAATCTATATGCTTTTGAATGTTGAGCATATCCCACACACACACTTCTTAGAGCCTTTAGTCCTAACTTAGTTCTTTTAGGATCCATAACTCTATAAAAGGTTAAACATCCCCAAACTCTAAGATAACTTAATCTGAATCCAAGTGCTTTTCCTTTCTCGCTCTTTGACTTCTCCGTGGTTCACTCAGAATGTCAAGAGTATTCCTTTTATTTGCACTTTGAACGATTTCATGTGTTTGTGTGTCCTTTGTAGAATCATTGAAAAATATATGTTCAATAAATTCAACATCCCTCACTATCACATTGGATTCTAGATCTAATAATCTATATGCTTTTGAATGTTGAGCATATCCCCCCCACACTTCTTAGAGCCTTAGTTCTTTTAGGATCCATAACTCTATAAAAGGTTAAACATCCCCAAACTCTAAGATAATTATGCTCGGGATGTGAGCACCGCAACAGAAGACCTCCTCAGCGATATAAGGGGATGAAAGTCTCTCCTGGCGCAAGGAGGATAGGTGCCTTCTAGATAGGCACGCGACCACAAAGACCAAGGTGTGTACGCATAGCGACCACAAACCCTTGGCGACCAGGAAGAAACTGCCCCATTAGTAGACGATCAACCTTGCTCGATCTTTGGCGAGCAACGTGGACGAATAACATAGCTCGAGACATTGCGAGCAACATCGACTATCAATCTTGCTCGAGATATTGCGAGCATGTCAACCATCTACGGCAATATGCGAGCAGTCCTATTCAAGAGCCCGCATTTATTAAGGAGAATATCCTCCTATAAATGCACATTATCTCTAAGAAATCCTTTCCTATTCTAACTCTAATTAAGTTACTTTATTGGATAACAAGTAGAATCCTTGCCAAAATCTACTTCCTCACAATTATGGAAGGCAGCTAAGATCCTTCTCACACAAGGAAAAGGACTCCTCAAGCTCATATAAATATAAGCCCTACCACGTAGGCACAAGGTATGCACTATTCTGCTCCTAAACTCTGCCGTGAATTCTCTTATTTTATAACTGAACTTGAGCACTGATACACACGCCAGAGCAGTTTAGCAGGGCCACCCCCTGCTCTGTAACGGTGTTTGCTTGTCTTGCAGGTTCTGTAGCCGCCGTGACCGCTAACCGCCGTCGCCTAGCTGGCCGGAAAAAGTGTGCATCATCAGTGGTTCCATTGTCGGGAATATGCTAAACACCTAGTAATGACACTTTGTCAGTCAAAACAAAGTGGCGGTCATGCCGAAAAAAGTGTGCATCATCACATCCCCAAACTCTAAGATAACTTAGATTTGGTTTTCTTCCCTTCCATAGTTCATATAGAGAGACTTTAAATTTCTTAGAAGGTATTATGTTTCTAACATGAAACGCGGTTAACAGTGCTTCACCCCATAAATTATTAGGAAGGTTAGCGTTTAAAATCATAGCATTCACTATGTCAACTCATGTTCTATTTTTCCTTTCAGTCAAACCAATTTGTTGTGGGGTATATGATGCAATATTTTTGTGTATAAAACCTTTGGATTCACAAAAGGAAGAAAAATCCATAGGGAAATATTCACCTCCCCTATCGCTTCTCAAGATTTTAATCTTCTTTTCCTTTGATTTTTAACTTTCGATTTATAACACATAAACATGTCAAAGGCTTGATCTTTACATTTCATCAAATAAACATAAGTAAATTTAGAGAAATCATCAATTAAGGCAATAAAATAACTCATTCCTCCTCTTGTCAAGAGCTCATTCAATTCACAAATATCCGTATGAATTAGATTTAACATATTTGTAGACCTTTCAACCGAAGGAAATGGCTTTTTAGTCATTTTTACTTGTATACAAATTTCACGCCTTTTATTGGATATTTCATTACATGCAATCAAACCATTCTTTGACATATATTTATTATAATCGTAGTTAACATGTTCTAATCTACCATACCATACATGAAAAGGTAAAGAGCCAACAATATAAGCAAAATCATTCTTTTCATTAATAATACTCAATTTGAACATCCCATCACAAGAGTAACCTTTGCCAACGAAGGTACCATTTTTAGAAAATACAACTTTGTCTAACTCTAAGATTGCCTTAACACCTTTCTTACACAAGAGAGATGCGGAAACAAGATTCTTCCTAATTTTCAACACATAAAGTACATTAGTTAAAACTAGTTTCTTGCCGGAAGTAAAGGATATCTCCACCGTACCCTTGCTAAGAACTTTTGCGGTATTACTGTTTCCCATCATGACTTATTATCCTTTACCAGCATTCTCCAATGTCTTGAAAAGATCTTTGTCATTGCACACATGGACTATAGCCCCAGAATCATACCACCAAGAAGGAGATTTGGTTGCCACTGCCATGTTTACTTCGGTTACCATGCTAATATTCATATGGGTAACCATAGCATCAACCTTTTCAACCATGTTAACTTTCTCCTTCTTTAGCTTTCTGGAAAAACCGACAATCTTTCTTCATATGACCCTTTTTTACCGCAGCGGTAACAAGTCTTAGAAAACTTGTTATTCGGTGCATTAGAGTCCAATATGTCATCAAAGTTTCTCTTCCTTCCTCCTAAGGTATTACCCTCACCGGAGTGTTTCCTTCCACCAACCATTGGCTTAGTTTCATCCACATAGTTTACTATGAAAATATAATTTGACTCTAAGTGCTTAGAAACACTCTTTCGGAAATCTTCCTCAATTCTAAGGTATTTCTCAAATTGCTCCAAAGTAAACTCTTCATTAGTATGAAACATTTTCTTTTTGTATTTATTCCATGCAGGCGATAATTTTGCAATTATCGCTCCCACATACAATGACGCAGGAATTTCAACCTTGTACTCTTTTAGTTTTGAAACTAAAGTAGAAAAATCATGCACTTGATCCATAATAGATAAGTTATCAACCATCTTGAATACAAAGAACTTCATAATGAGAAACTTATCTGTCCCTTGCTTTTGTGTATTTTACTTGACTTCCAGCGCGTTTCATATTGCCCTTGGAGACTGAACAGAAGTGAAGAGGTCGTAGAGACGATCTGACAAAGTGTTTAGAATATGTCCGCGACATATTACCTCATTGTCCATATGCTTCTTCCTCGTGTCAATGACATCTTTCGAGTCATCATCTTTTAGCGGTGGGAGATCCGCCAAGTTTGGGTCCAATACGTACACAACATGTAGAGCGGTGAGCATGAACACGAGCTTGTCCTTCCAACGATTAAAATTAGTCCCATCGAACCGCAACTTCACCACGTTTTGATCTAACACTTGAAAAGAACTTTCGGGCTTCGATTCCATCTTCAAACAAATAATCACTTTAAGATTGCTATTAAAGCGATTTGTGTATGAGGGATTTGAAGATGAAATGTGTGCTTGCTTCGTGAATGAGCACTGTCCCTAAAGTGATTATTGCCCCCACTATTTTGCTGCAGGAATAAACGACAATACACTTCTAGGATTAAACTCGCACACAAGAAACGACGAACAGTAATTTCACAGTTTCTTGTATGAATTTAAGAGAGTTGTAGAATGAGAAAGAGATTTAGAAACGAGTTAAAAGTTGTCCTTAAACACTGTGGGAATCACTGAATTTATATGACAAGACATACCCTTCTCAACGGTCGCTACCGTTGGAGAAAGAAACATGTCCCTAAGGGCGTTTCAGCGCTCAGGCCAATATTCCGAACAATCATGACCGTTCGATTCAAATTCAGGAAGGAAATTTGTCGTTTCAGAGCGTCCTAGCGCTGCGTTGAGTGTCCTCGCGCCCAAGCGTCCCAGCATTTAGCAACTTTTGCCAACTTGTTTGGTGTTCTCACAGTCAGCGTCACAACGCTCCTCAGGGACTTCTCAGCTCTGGTCTGAAGGCCAAAAACTGTTTTTAGGACTCAAACGAAATTTTTTTTACTTTTCAATGTAAGATATCAATCCTACTTGAAAAACTTAACTCTTTTTATACACTTAACATCATTATTTAAACGTAAAATTTCAACATGCATATGTGTTAATTTTTAAAAATTATAAAACGAAGGATAAAACACCAAATGAGACAAAAAATCTCAATTCATAGTACAATGAGTCCATATAAACATCATAAAACCGGCTACACGTGAGAGGTAATTTGAGATATAAATATTAAAATTGGCATGAAATGTTAACATGTTTTGTATTAAATTAATATAAATCTCAAATTACTTTAATTATAAGCCCCAAACTTTAATATCAGCGGCTGCTCTCTTTCTAAATTGGTGGAGTCCACAGTACCCTAGCCATTATTTGCTCATGGTTTCCTTTATAATTTCTCCCAACCGTTCTACTCATAGCCAATACCAATTGTTCCCTTCGTGGACGTCAGAATTGGAAGAAGTGTTGCCATGGTTCCTATGGAGCCGTGGTACGAGCCCGTGGATGTTCGTCATGTCGGTCCTGTCATTCGCAAGTAAGATTTAACGGCTTTATATGCACATGAAATAAAAATTTTAAATTATTCCTTGAGCATCCAAAGTCGTCAAATCTTGTTCGCGAATGATTTAATGAAACACCCGACGACTCACTAAACTGGAAATTATACCAAACGCCTAAGCACTCGATGTTATGAGAGACGAAACGAAGAATTTGAGAAGTAATAGCTTGCTTAAATTACAATGATTACAAGTACTGCATATTTATAATGCATTGTACCCATGACGATAATAACAAGCAACTTTTTTTTTTAATTTTTTTTTTTTTGCCTCAAGGGGGCATGGGAAAGGATCGAACCTGAGACCTTACGTACCGTAAAGTTCGGCTCTACCAATGAGCTACCCCTTGGTTCCCTAATAACAAGCAACTAGCTAAGGCTTAGAGATTAAGTTGTTCATGGAGTCGTTATCACCAATAACACACTTACTAATAATATTATGATCATAATCCTTATCACTCCAAGACTCCTTATAACTCCTAGTTGCACCGGTCTCTATTTCAACCTTATCACTCCAATTGTCTGCATAATGTTCACGTGTATCTTTAACAAGGAGCGCCCAATTTTTCTTCAAATATTCATAAAGATTATAAATAATATACGTAATATAAATATGAAATATACATGATAATTATGAAGATAATGATAATATAATTTATGTGTATTTTATATTTATATTATGTACATAAGTTTTAGTCTTTATGTATATTTAAAAAAAAATGGGCGCTTCTAACATCGAGCGCTTAGGCGCCCGGTATACCAATTGTATCGAAACTCCTGCACCAAAATTATATTAATAATTGTCTTAAGAGTGCTCATTAAAATATATGTTAAAACATATTTGAATTAAAAATCAATATGAATTAAGCATAAATGAATGTTATTTATCGTAATATTGCTAATTTATAATGTAAAATATATATTTATTTAAAATCTTTAACTACTAATATCCTAAAGACACTTAATATGACTAGCAATAGTATTTTACTATTTTTCATAAGAGAAAATATCTTTGATCAGATATTTTAGTGTCGGCATGAAAGAAGCTTTAATAAATCGCTCCTCTTTCTCTTGTTAAAGGGACAGACCCAGCACCCATTGAGAGAGACAAATACATTGGATAGAAATAATTTCTTTCCTTTTGTAGTTAATTAATAAATTACTTATTATTTGGTTATTAACTTATTATTTAATTATATATTTTAATTTTAAAATTATTTTTTTATGTTTAGTCTTTAAATTTATACATTTTTAAAATAGTTTTTTTTAATTTTAGGTCAAACTTAATAATAATAAAATTATACCATCATTATTCTGTTAGACTAGCAACATATTTAACTTTAAAATCTAGTAAATTTAATTAGTGTTTTTAATTTTTAAATAAAAAATATTTAAAATTAAAGTAAATAGCAAATACTATTAAAATTAAATGAAAGAAGGAAGAATGGCTGGCGCATGGCGTTTGAAAACATGGACTAAAATAAAATAGCAACATACTATCTCCCCCCTCTCGGTAAAAAGTCCCTTTTGATCCCTGATTTATTGACCTTTTGTATAAATAATTTCTGTTTATTTTTTTTACATGATTGCATACCTGATTTATAAAACGTAACTCAATTTGATCCATAAATTAAAATGGATATAGTTATATACAGGGAACCAATTGTTAAGAGAACCAACTAAATTACCAAAATATCCATTTATATACTTTTTTTTTTCATTTCATTCAAACAACCCAACTCTCCATCTTTCTCTCTCTCTCTCTCTCTCTCTCTCTCTCTCTCTCTCTCTCTCTATCTCTATCTCTATATATCTAAATCTCTCTCTCTCTC
>JAOWAN010072379.1:0-11209 GCA_028566635.1 Lobelia cardinalis
CAGCTAAGCTTAAGCTTCTATGTCAACTGGTGACAATAGCAAGCTGTAGCAAGCAAAGCTTTTGAAAGTAAAGCACAGAATGCAAAACAAAGCTATTGAAGAAAACTGTAAAGCACACAAGTATGTATAGTGGTTCGGAGTGTTAAACAGCTCCTACTTCTACTACCTTGTGGGTTAGGGTAGGATTTGTGACGTGTACTATATTAATGATACTAAGATATTACATAAGCTCCTTGGCTCAATATTTTAAGCTCAAGTGAGTGCCTAGTGACCACTAATGGATCGTGTACAAGTCACCGTACCTATCTTATGATTTGGTGGATTGTTTGAGTGATGATGTTCTCTCTCTAGAACTAATTTTGCTCGGTGTGCTTGGGCAATCAATGTGCCTCAAGAATATTACAAGGGGACTGTGAGAACCCCCATACGTTCTCGACGCCCCCTCGAGGCTAACGGGTTTGCGATGCATTAACCGAGGTTTATCTTTTTCGGATGAAACGTGTCATCAGGCGTCTTTAGTGCAATGAGAACTTTGGTGCAACGCGCGGGTTTCCCATTCGTGACCACTCAACTTTGTATGAAAAATTGAGGGTCGCCACCTCCGTTTGTATTTTAGACTTCGGAAGCATAAGCCTTGTAAGTGTAAGAGATTGTAGGTCAGGGGGCTAGGTTACGAATCGGGAAGGGGTTAGGCACCCAATTCGCACTTTCGGTCTCTTAATGGTGTTCTAGCATGCATATCTCCTTTAGGTCAATTGGTTGGTTGGTTGATTCACATCAGATTCAAAAAAGATGCAAAAAGAGATGATTATGGTCTCAACATTATTATTCATGCAAGAAAGAAGAATGTACGTTTTGTTCATGTGAAAGTTAAAAGAGAAAGTTTTAGATAGAAAATACATTTTAGTCATGTATTTGAAAGAAAAACACTTACACCTTAATCATTTAAGTTTAGAAAAAAATGTACCTTTTGATCATGCATTTGAATGAGATTTTATACATCTTGGAGTGTATTCACAAAGAATAAGTGATCATTATCACTAGATTAGAATTATTTCAATGTATTTATCCCTTTTGAGACTCGGAGAAAGGAGTGGACCTTTGTAAGGCTCCTTCACATTGACATTCCTTCATTTCTAGATGCCCAAGTATGTATATATATATATTTAGATAAATCAACTTAAAGAGTGACATTTGTAACCCCACTCTTTAAGAACTACACATTATGTGCTATGTATTATATATATTAGCAATTTTAATGAATGTAAAGACATAATCAACTCACCAAATAGGATTTGTAATCCAACTTAGGAGGACTTGCATATAAAAGTAAATATAAAATCAACTTACCAAGTAGGATTTGTAATCCTACTTAGGAGGACTTGCATGATCGAAACTCACAAAGTATGATTTGTAATCCATACTAAGGAGGACTTGCACTCATTGGGTGCATAGCATATATAGTATGCATAAGTAGTTTTATAGATATATGTATTGAAAGCAAGTAAAGAAATGTAAATACATGATCGAAATTCTCAAAGTAGGATTTGTAATCCATACTAAGGAGAACTTGCACTCATTATGTGCATAGCATATATAGTATGCATAAGTAGTTATATAGATATATGTATTGAAAGCAAGTAAAGAAATGTAAATACATGATTGAAACTCTCAAAGTAGGATTTGTAATCCATACTAAGGAGGACTTGCACTCATTATGTGCATAGCATGTATAGCATGCATATATATATAAGTATATATAAGTGCTTATAAGCAAAGAACAAGCATTTAAGTGAACAACTTTACATTTATAAATGATAAACACATAACACCCACTTGGTTTATCACCAAGTGGGTTTGTAAGTTATTTACATAGAAGGGGAAGAAGTAGAAGACTTTACAATATTAAAAGTTTAGAAATAAACTTACCTACTCCCAAGTGGTTTTGGACAAGATGAGTTATTCCTTGATTTGGATGGGTGGATTCAAAGATGAAAGAAAGAAGTAAAGAAATTCAAGCTTTGAACTTTCTTTAATGCTTTCTAACTCTTATGTTATCCTTGAATGTTTGTGTTTAAGGTTGGTTTTGTGTTCTTGAAGGAGGTGTTTGATGAGGAGAGAGAGTGGATGATCTTTAAGGATGATCAAGAGAGAAGATGGAAGTGTTTAGGCTAAGAAAGGATGAAAACAAAATGGATTTTGTGAATGAAGAAGGGATTAACCCAAGATGAATGAAAGATTTCTTTAGGTGTAAAAATCATGCTTGAAAGGAGTAAATGAGGGTGGTATTTATAGGTGGAGAAGGAGAGTTCAGGTCCCCTAAAATGTCCAAAATACCCTTGGGAGTACAAGCAAGTTTATCCTTTTACCTCATGAGAAAAATGGCAAAATCCTGGGACAGTGGCATATTGGCCCCATTACAAGTTATTGTCCAATGGACCCAAATCCTAATGATGATATTCTCTAATTATACAATGTATTAGGATCTTCATATTGAGATTCTTGACTTGCTTTATCTCCTCCCTCATGCTTTTGTCCCCCTTTGATTTGATTTGTGGCTTGTGAGAGTAAGTCTTCAATTTTTGTCTCTTCTCCCATTCATCCAACAAAACAAATTGTTATGCCACATTAGTAATGTGTAAATGCAACATTTGAAATATGAATGTGTATCAAAGGTAAGTAACATATTTATTAACATTACTTGGCCCTTTTGATTATTTTAATCTTCCTAGTAAAAATGCTTCTTTTTACTAGGGTCAAAAATGGGGTGTCTACAGAGCCTCTCGGCGAAGATGCTTGCGCAGTTGATTAGCGAGCGAGAAACGTCATCGACATGAACGGACCACCATTTTTGGTCCGAAGGTGGTCGGACCTTTCTTAAGGTTTCATACGTATTCCCGTTTAAAAGCGAGAAATCAGACCACGCGTAGTTCGCGGAAATGCAAAATTTTTCCCATCTTTCTTTCTTTTGGGAGATAATGATCCGTTTAAAAGCGGAAACTTCATTTTGAAAACATTTCTTGAAGTTGGTATAGTTTCGTTTAAAAGCGAAAACTTTAATTGGAAATTTTTTACAAAAGACGTAAACCCGTTTAAAAGCGATATTTTTAGCCGGAACCAATTTTAATAGTAAATGCAAGTAATTAAAATGCATATATTGATCAAAGGATACGCCGCATCATCTTGGAGTCGATGGAATTGGATTCGGAGAAGTTTTGGGCTCTCGAAAGAATTTTCGGGATTTCGGAAGGCATTTTGAGCACGCGGAAGAAACGAGGGGTTGGGGGTGTAAATTCCCACCTACCCTTGACCACAAAATCAGTCAAGGGTGGGGGGAAGACCTCCAAACCCGAGCCCTCTCTCTCTCTCTCTTCTTCTTCTACTTCCTTCTTTCTTCTTTCTCCTTTCTCTCTCTACAAATCCACTTCCATTTTCATTTTTTTCAAGCATTCAATGCTCCATTTCTTCATCCAAGCTCATCAATGGCTTCAACAAGTAGATCAAAATCAACCAATAACTTTGGTTTGAGAAGAAATCAAAGGGGGTATGCTATACAAAACCCATTTCACCCCTCCCATCTTCATCCCGATTTCTCCTCTCATTCATGGCAAAGAGGGCTCTAAATGGGGTAAAAAATCATCCTTAACATATATATGTTAGATTGGAACAATTTTCTTCATCAAATTTGATGTTTTCTTGCATTTTCAAACTTTTGTTCATGCCATGAATAGTAAATCCAAAAATTGCAATTTAATTTTGCAAAAATGGATAAATGTGATGCTCTTGATGATGAGACTTTGTTTATAATGATTATGTATGCAAGATAATGGTTAGGAATTCATGATTTATGCTAGAAAAAATCATACCCAAAAGCATGCACATCAACTGTTTGATGAAATGCCTAAGTATGAAAAATGTGATATTTTTGGTATTTTTTGTGTTAATTGGAATGATGATGATGTTATGTATATAAAATGCATGATTATTTATGCTAAGTATGCTTTATGAAAATGTTTGATTTGTGTTTGGTCAATGACCAAAAATGTATGTAAAAATATGCAAAATTATATATCCATATGAAATATATAAATGCATGCTACATGTACATGTTATTTTTTTAACGCAAATGATGCTTAAGTAAATTATATGAAAATAAGAATGTGTCCTAATTAGGACTTTAGGATTTAACTAACACCCGAGAACTTAGTCTCGATCACCCAACGGGAAAAAAACGATTTTAATCACCCAACGGAAAATTTTAATTTTAATCACCCAACGGAAAAATTTATTTTTAATCACCCAACGGGAAAATTTAATTTCAATCACCCAACGGGAAAACATAATTTTAATCACCCAACGGGAAAGCTTTAATTTAATCACCCAACGGGAAAATTTTAATCTTAATCACCCAACGGGAAAGCTATAATTTAATCACCCAACAGGAAAATTTTAATCTTAATCACCCAACGGGAAAATTTTAATTTTTGATTTAAAGGTTTAACGTCCTACGACGAAACTTACGCTGCCCAACGGCAGAAAATTAATTTCCTTTTATTGCTTTGGCGAAAAAATTAATTTTAAAGTTTAACGTCCCACGATGAATTTTTAGGTCGCCCAACGGCGAAAAATTAATTTTTTTTATCTCGCAACGGTAGAAAAAATTAATTTTAAAGTTTAACGGCCGACGACGAATTTTAGGTCGCCCAACAGCGAAAAATTAATTTTCTTTTATCCCTCAATGGTAGAAAAATTAGTTTTAAAGTTTAACGTCCAACGACAATTTTTTTTTTTAGGTCGCCCGACGGCGAAAAATTAATTTTCTTTTATCACCCAACGGTAGAAAAATTAATTTTTAATTTTAACGTCCAACGACGAATTTTTAGGTCGCCCGACGGCGAAAAATTAATTTTCTTTTATCACTCAACGGTAGAAAAATTAATTTTAAAGTTTAACGTCCAACGACGAATTTTTAGGTCGCCCGACGGCGAAAAATTAATTTTCTTTTATCATCCAACGGTAGAAAAACTAATTTTAAAGTTTAACGTCCAACGACAAGTTTTTTTTAGGTTGTTCGACGGCGAAAGATTAATTTTATTTTATCACCCAACGGTAGAAAAATTAATTTTAAAGTTTAACGTCCAACGACGAGTTTTTTTTAGGTCACCCGATGGCGAAAAATTAATTTTGTTTTATCACCCAACGGTAGAAAAATTAATTGTAAAGTTTAACGTCCAACGACGAATTTTTAGGTCGCCTGACGGCGAAAAATTAATTTTCTTTTATCACCCAACGGTAGAAAAATTAATTTTAAAGTTTAACGTCCAACGACGAATTTTTAGGTCGCCCATCAGTGAAAAATTAATTTGGTAGGAGTTAGTTTAGAATTTACCTCATTCTTCTCATGTCGCATTGTATGTATACATATATTTTTCTTTTGTCGCTGACACTTTACCGTGTTTCAACTTGTAGGGGGTCAAGGCTCTCAAGAGCCGTTGCGGGATCGTCGCTTTAGCTCACATGTGGGAGCTTCCCGTGCCGAGGGCCGGGACTTGATTACTGATAGCTACCTCGGTCGATTTATCGCGGAGGCGGCCACGAAGAAGTTTGTGCGGAACGGAGACATCATGATCGTTTTGAGGGAGAAATGGTGGGATTCTAAACACACTTTCCATTTTCCGTTGGGTGCCGTGCGAGGGCATTGAGATAGTCGTCGACCCCTTCTATTTTAGGACAGATGAGCATAATATTCCTTCCTTGCTTGGGGCGGACTTCGGTTTTGAGTCTGATGAGGTCCGATTGGACATTCTGCATGATTATCTCCGGAAGACGGTTACCAGGGCACTGAACCCGATTGAGCTTCATCAGTTGATGAGGGTTTTTGTTCCTGTGGGCCCTAGGAGAGACCTTGTTCTGTAACGCTAACACGCCTGTTGCCGTTCATCACTCATCTGGATGAACTGGACTTGTATGACTGGGGTAGCGCGGGCTTGGCTACGTGCTATTGGGGGCTCGATCATGTGAGCCGGCTTGCTGCCACTAGCTTGACGGGCTTTATCCATGCCTGGGACGTACATATTGATCTTTGACCCTTCTTTTGAGGCTCTTCTTTTTTTTGGCTTTGTCATTTTTCTGACAATTTTCCTTCTGCAGGTGTGGGCATATGTGTTGCTCGGGCTGAACCGGAAGCCAGTCCGACACTTGGGTGGCCAGTGGACGATTCCCATTATGTCCATGTGGGCAAAGGATGAGTGGGAGACTCGTGGAAACGCTCGTCACTATTCTCTTGTAGAGCTCCGTTGGCTTATTGACGACTCCCTAGCTACTGTTACCTTTTATCCTTGGAGGAGGGTAGGAGTTTAGTTCCCCGAGACTGCTCGGAAGACGGTGTCTCGAGTTTGCTTGGTGGCCTCGATCGCTGACTGTTTATATCTTGGGGAGCGAGTGACTCGTAAGTGGGGGGAAGAGCCTGAGATTCTGTTGGTGCCGATGGATTCTCCGCCGATTATACTGATCGAGGAGGCTCGCAGCTTGCGGTATATGATGCCGGCCTCGCAGTTTACCCTTCCCGATGATGATTATGCCACCTTTGTGGCGCAGAGGTTGGCTTTGCCTCGGGAGCCTCTTGGGGATCCGCAGTAGCGGTCTAGCTTTAGCGCTAGCGTTAGTTATCGGGATGAGCACGACGATAGGATTACCTAGGAGCTGGGTCGGCGGGAGATTCCCCCGGAGTATGATGCTCCTCCTCATGTTCGGACTGTAAGTTTCACTTTTTTGCTTTGCAGTTTTCCGGTTTTCCTGTCCTCAGCCACTTTTGATGTAGCTCTTATATTGCAGGTGCTGATTGAGGATTATATCGCTCTTCATCAGACATATCTTGACCTGAAGGAGAGGTACAAGCGGTTGCGAGCTCGGATGGCCCGATGGGGATGTCGGGATACCAATGTAGCTGGTAGCACTTCCGGCAGCAGTGGGGGTCGCGGCGCCCCTTCCTCCTCGAGACGATCACGCCGTCGTCGGACCTAAGCTGCGCATGTAATAGTGCTAGGGAAACTTTTTGACAATTTGTATGATGTACATTTTATTTTACGCACATTCCATGTATTATGCACATTTCACTTATATGTAAAAAAGATGTATGTTATGCTAGCATTTATTTTATGTACAAATGCACACTTTTATCTACCATGAAAAGTATTATTCACATTTAGGATAAAAGAAAATAAACATTAAAAGGAAGGATGATCATCCTTAGAAAAAAAAAAGACAAGGCATATATGCTTTCTTAATGACTTGATATGTACTTGGGGAATCCCTTTTAATGGGGAAATGGATGAATATATTGTGAAGAGTGAAAGTAGAAGTGATGGTTTTTTGGTATGTTATGAAAGAGGAATCAAGGTAGTACAATGGGGCATTTTTGGCCAGAATTTGGTACACTTTCGACCCATTTTGGAGTGATTTTCAGCAATTTGGAAAAATGGCCACAGACTGGTAAAACTCATATGGGCCGGAATGGCCAATTCTGGCCCGGACCGGTCCCTATGAGCTGTTTCCTGGTTTTCGGCTTTTTGTCTTTTGCTTTGTGTCCAATCTCTTCAAGGGTTGCTTTGTTGCAGGATTCCTGAGTTCTTCATGGGAAATGCAAGCTAAGGAATCAACCTAAGGCCTGGGTTGTACTCCCCCCTCACTTGGGGTGTGATTTTGGCACTATACAAGGAGTGCTTGGGCATGGTTAACAATCACACCTCCTCTCTTCTTAAGCTCTCTTGCTAAGTTTCTTCTCCATCTTCTTGCATAATGTCAAGCCCCAAGCCTTCTTATGAAACACTTGAAACCCTTTCTTCCTTTGAGAGCTCTCTTGCTCTTTGGGTGAAGAACATGTCTAGGGGGGAGAAAACCCGCTTTCAAGCTCACTATGGCTTTAGGTGTATGTTTAGTTGGCATGCCTTGTCGGTAGATTGGGCCATGCTAAGGGCGGCTTCCCGGTTTTGGTCTCGAAGACTCCACCTCTTCAACTTCTCTTACAACGAGATGTGCCCCTCCCACGAAGAGTTTTGTGCCATGGTTGACATGCCCGAAGGAGGTAAACTCGCTCACCCCAAATTTACTCGTTCCCCTCTAATGACCTTTCACCAAGTTCTTGAGCTAGAGTTGGGACATATCAAGAGATTCATTCATGGAAAGCTCTTGGACATCACCATTTTACCGAACTTCTTTGCACTACCCCATCCGGAGAATCCCCATTACATGGAGAAGCGAGACTTTGCACTTGCATTGTGCCTCTTTGCGAAGTACTTCTTCGTGTGCCGAACGGGCTTTATGGACATCAACATGATCGAGGTAATCTTCCAAGTTTACACAAAGAAGGCCAACTTGATCCCTTCATTCTTGGGGAGACCTTGCATGGTTTGGACCACTTTAGCTTGGGTGATGAATATAGTTTCAACCGAGGGAGTCCTCTTCTTTTGCACATGTGGCTTCAAGAACACATTCAAGGTGTGAAGCCGTTTGAGGGGACATTGTATAACCCAGCTTCATATGGAACAAGGTCCTTCGGCTCTAGCTTCCACCGTTCCTTCAAGGAGTAGTTGATGTTCTTTGCCAATGTTCAAACCGATGAGATCGCTTAGATGCCACCCCATTGGCGCTTGAAGCGCTTTGTCATGCATTCATCCTCAAAGGCCTACGTCTTCCTTCCCGGCCTTCGCCATTCTAGCTTCTACTTCAAGAACCGGATCACAAGACTGTTTGGGCGAGCCCCAAGAGTGCTCACTTGGGACCTTCCACCTCCATCCAAAGATGTAATGAGACAATCACTTGCAATGAACATAAGAGAGTATTGGAACTGCCGTATTGATGCTCGGTCCATCCCAGCGGAAAATCCTCCCGAGTCCATCTTCTTGGACGAGGCATACTTGGGATGGCTCATCCCTCAAGTGGAAAGGGAATACTTTGGCATCATCACCTTCCTATCCACAATCCTTGATGGCACTATTGCATATGCGATGGAAGACCGAATGAGGGAGGCAAAGGTTCATCATTCCACCTCAACTGATGACCGATTCTCTACATCTCCCGGAGTTGACCCCGTTGATGCATACTTGGCTGATGAACCATATGAGGCAAACCACCACAACTCGGGCGAAGCTAGCTCAAGCCAAGGGTAAGATGGCAAGGATAAGAAGAAGGGGAAAGGTTTCCGCTTTTGGTAGAAGGAAGACACAAAAATAAGTATTTTCCCCAAGATTGCCATCAGAACTGTTCCTTCCTTTTTTGTGAGTCTTTGTAATAAATCCTCGAAGTGTGAGGATGAGTCTTGGGCTTAACCCAAAATGTTATGTAATTCCACTTTTCATGAAATAAATGGAACTTTCTTGAAGAAATGAGATGATTCATATTTTAGAATGAGACACAAACTTTGTTGCAAACTCGAGAATAAGCCCCGAGTTTCTAATAGGGATCATAGAATCTTATATGAAGGCCTATGAGAACAAGTTAAGTTGAGACACTCTTTTATTAATCATCCCTTGATTTTTAAAATTTAAAATGAAGTTATTTTGAACTTTTACATAAATTTTACCAATCTCAATTCAAACCATGTCCTTTAAATTCTTGATGAAGGGGATTGTCCAACGACATTCGAGAGGAAGCTCCAATGGTAGCTGTTTGTTTGGTATGACCGGACCCATGGGGGTTGCCTACGTTCCTCAATGTGAGGCTCAGGACGACATAGTTCTGCCAATTTGATGCCTTCAAAGGTCTTGTGATAAACTGCTTTTGTCGTGATCTTCATTTTGGGATCTTTTTTTGCATGAGTAACATGGGATGATGAGGCTTTTGATTCCTTCTTATTCCTTTCATCTTCATTCTTTCTTTGGTGTGACCGGACCCGGAAAGGGTTGCCTACGTTCCTCAATGTGAGGCTCAGGTCACCGTAGTTCTGGCAATTTGATGTGTTTAAAGCCTTTCGTGGCTAGCTTTCTTCGTAGTAGTTTCTTGTCTTCTTGTAAATGAGAAACGATGGGATATTTGTCTCTTCTTCATTCTGTTATGCTGCTGTTTCGGGTGTTTGGATTTTGTTGGATTTGCTCTTTGTTTTCTGTGGTGAGGGGAGCTCATCTCTCGTTCATATCGTGGATAACCCCTTTTGAATTCTTGAACATAGTTCTCATTGAGATGGCTTAAATTATATATTTTGTTCAATCATTTTTCGGAATTTTAATAATCAAGGGAGATTTATAAATAGAACATATTCTCATTAACTGAAAAGGAAGAATACATATTGGATGCTCATTGAGGCGATGGGAAAAATGCTCTCGAGAGCGAAAGACTCGACAGACTTAGATGACAAGACAGACACTTGACTGACTCATGGCTATATACAAAGTGAGGGGAATGACTTGGCTTGCTTCTTTCAATGTTGTGGGCAAACCCTACGGCTGGCCGACCTCTTCTTTGGCGGAAGCGGCATGTCCTTCCATTTCATGGGGTCTTCGGGACCTTCCTCCTCAATACTAACGGTCCCTGGGGCTGGTGGCTTCTCAATTATTCCTTTCTCAATGAGGTATTGCATTTGGTGAAGCAGAGATCAGCAATGTCTCGTGTTATGTCCCCACTGCTGATGATAGTCACACTGATTGTCAACCACGATCTCTTGCGTAAGCTGATAAATGACCCCTTTGTAAGTGCCTTGCATCACTCCTTTGTTTTTCAGGACACAATATACCACATCCAGAGGGGAGCCAAGGTCGTCGAATGCGCTGAGGGGTTTGATGTTGTCCACGTAGCATCTCCCTTCATGCCCTTCTATGATAAGCTCCAGATATAGCCTTTTGGCAAGCCTTTTCGCCTCGACATACCATGTGAAGCCATACTCCCTTTCACCGACTGGCTTGGGGTTCAAATACGTCTTCATTCACCGAACTTCTTCAACTGACTTCTCGGGGACATAAGTGTTCCAAATGTCTTCCCAGAGTGTTTTCCCCAGACGGTATGGACCAACGGTGATGAGAGAACCCTTAACCAATATGTGATTAAGAACTCTTTCTCTAACGGAAACGAAGGAACGTTGATTGGTAAGACTATATGGGCGGTTAATTGACCCAACAAGCGCGATTGCTTGAAGAACCAAGAAGATAAAATAGATGAATGCTATTAAACCCCTAGGATGCAATTACCCTAAGAACTCAATAGGGGAATTAATTATTCA